>AZIM01000114.1:36-23673 GCA_000516915.1 Ophiophagus hannah
TCCAATAAACACGTGGCAGCACTTAGCCTCCCCATGATCCTGTCCACCTCATTTGGAGTCACACTTTCCTTCTCCAGGAGGAAAAGCTAGGCCTCAGAAGTCATCTTTGGATGACTTAGATAATGTTTACTCTGAATCCTGCTAAATCTATAGACAATCTCTTTGAAATGATGCAAGATCACATTTTGTTCACTCATACAATAAGTTCTACTTTTTGCAAAGATACAAATGCCACAAATCTAGTTGGGTTTATTGTTTAGTTGATTGTTTTTGATTTTTTTGTGACATAATGGATGTTATTTGCTTAGAATGGTCCGTCTAGCACAGGGGTGTCAAACTCATGTTGTCACGTCATCACATGATGCGTCACGACTTTCCCCCCCTTTACTAATAAAACGGGTGGGCATGGCCAGTGCATGACACATCTGGCCCACAGGCCATATGTTTGACAACCCTGGTCTAACACATTATCTTTTTTTAAAATTTGTGTAAGCTTATGTAATGGCAATCAAATCTTCATAGTTTCTCCATTTAACTCAAAATGGTTCTAGCCCAGGGATACAATTTCTTTTTATAAAGTAAAAACTAGGCCTCAAACTTGACTGTGACTGTAAACTGTGGCATGAAAGCATAGTTAAATTGGGGCTTTGTTGTGACAAATCAGGTATATATCCATTTAATGTTTTGCTTATCTTACTAACAAACATATGATAATGTACAATAGCCCTAATGTAGCAAAAACATTGAAAGGAGTTATTATTTTGAAAAGCATTTGCTTTTATCATATTTGAAAAACAACATTTTTATATGAAACTTTCCCCCTTATTTAGTTGACAGTCTCAACTTCACTGCTAGAAGTTTCTGAAGGCCATATAGAGACTTATCTGAGGGATTGTCCAGACCCGTGCAGTCCCTGGTGAGGACCACGCGGCCTGCAGACTACAACTCATGGAAGAGGATCCCTTGCTGGGTGAACAATGGCCAGTGTTTTCTATTGCCAAGAACCTCTTCGTCTTCAGGGTGTCTCCAGAGAAACCTGGATTTAAGTGCTTGCAATTTAACCAGCAAAATTAATTCAGTCTGCTTTCCCAATATATACTTTTCATTGTATGAACCTTAAACAGGGTTTGGGGCTTCTGCTTCTTCCTCCTTAACATCAGTTGATCCTTGGTTAGACACAGTGTTACTAGAGAATTTCTTAAGGCTAGTATCTTATTGCAATTTCTCCTATGTATCTTCATTCAGAAGTAAGTCCCATTGTATTTGGTATGCAAGCTGTGTTTTAGGCAGGTGTGTGTGGGATACAGTTTTAGGAAATGACAGTTTGAACTAGTATTGTCCAATCCTTTGAAAGAACTGTTTTCTCAATCTTCTTTGGCTGCCACCTACTTTGGTACATCAAAGTGTATTCCCAGCCTGAAATAATGTTCTGGAGTTCTTACCTCCCTGTGCACCTGCAGACTTCCACCAACTTTCACGAGAGAGCCATGAGAAAACCCAGCCCTGCATCAGAGGAAAAGCATGGCACTCCTCTGCGGTTAGCAAACATGCCTGGAGCTTTCCAGGGTGTTCCCTCCGATGTTCTTTAGAGATTCCTTTAGTCCCCCACCTATGACTGTCTTTCATCTTCATCCACAAGATTTAAAGGAGTAGTAATTATGAGTGAAGCCATGTTGCTGTTTTTCATAAAACATAATTGGTAAGATGACAGATGAATAGTTTTTGGGCAGTCTGGTGAGGCCAACCATGCTCCCTGAGCTCTTACTGCAGTGTGACCTCCAGTTGGATAGGTAGACTAGAAAGAGTGTCACATTGAGGCATATCAGAAAGTACAGCGTGGTGGGTTCCAGTGCACTTGTCTCAGACTTGCGATATTTTTAGTGGTACTACTTGCTAAAATGTAGAGCCACTATCCCAGGATCACAACCAACTGAATGTTTCAGTTCTGTTAATTGGAATTAAAAATGTAACATTATGTCCTTGATAATTTTGCAATTAAAAAATAAATTACATTGTTGTGTCTTATTGAAAGTGATACAACTTTTCTTTCAGTGTTTACTTGTATAACATTTCTCATAAATTAAGCCTAGGATCCAGCTAATACATGGATCAGTTTTATTACTTGACTGCTTAATAAATTAAACTTGGTATCTTCTGATAATTTAAGAAATGGGCCTTTTAAAGCCATCCTATTCTATTATACTTTTTATGAAGTTGAAGGGATGGGTAAGGCAGAATAGCCTTCAAGGCATCTAAACGTTGAGTTTGGAGACTTCTTGCTCTCCTGAAAGAAAATTTGATGTATTTGACACACTGGTGCTATATTCCCAGGCATGGAAGGTTACCTGAGTGAGGTAAGTAAACGTTGGTACAGGAGAGCTTAATGTTTGAGGACTTAATCCCCAATAATAACACAATACTATCTCATCTGCAATTTTTATTTATTGCCTTAATGAGTAAGAATTTGTTTTCGCCCAACAAAGCTTTTCTAAATGTCTGAGATGTATTTCCATAGCATGTTTAACTTGCTCCACTTGCTGGTTTAACACATCCCACTCTATTGCATTTTATATCCTACACCTCCCATGAGTGTAGGATGTAAAATGAATACTTGTTCCTTGATCTTTTTAAAGATTTGTTACATCTCATTAAAGTTGTTAGATCAAGTCTTTCCAGTTGTGGTAAATTATCTATTAAGCAGGTAAACCTTTTTAAATCATACTTTATCAGGCAAATAATGTTGCATTCCTAGCCAAGTGGGTAAGATATTCCATTTAAGAGCTGTGCTTAGCTCTGGTCAGTACTGATATAATTCAAGGAGCTTGAACTTAGCATCTCTGTAAAGCAATTCTTCCCAGACTGTTAAATTGCAGGTAAGTTTTATATCTGCATTCATTTGCACTCTTAAAACCTTGGGAGTAGACTCTGATGTGTTCCACAGCCATACTGTTTGTGTGTTGTGTATACGTAACATCAGAGAAAAAAAAATCAATGTTCATTCAGAAGGAAGCAAAGACTGGCTATTCCCATTAGCTTATCCCCTCCCCCCCAAGATAAAAAAAATTCACTGATTTATGTTCCTAAAAGTTGTGTTTCCTAAATGAGCTGTTTCGTTCTGTACATACTCTACCTAGTGAATTTGCAAAAATCTGTTACATTTCATGTGTTTGAATTAAGCATGCCTAAATCTGCTGATTTCAACATTTCTCTCTGCTAGGACCAGTTCTGTTTCAGCTTCATTTCCAGATCATCCTTACTCTGCAAATTTAGAACTGGCTAAAGGGTTTACAGTATTCAACACAATGCCTAATTATTGGCTTATCCATAATTTGCTAAATTACTAAAACTGTCTTGGCTTGCACATTCTGCTATCCATAACCCATGGTTTACAACTAAGCATGGTTCCAAACACATTTCTGGCTTAATGCAATCAGTGATCTCTTTCCTTCTGGCTAGGGATCTGCCAAGGGTCCATATGCCTAATTTCATACTTCCACGGATATTGTTACAACGTGCCAGGACAACTTATATACTTGTTGGCTTATTTCTTGCCTCCCTCTTCACCCAGGTCCTGCTCATTTCAAAGAATGGAAATCAGAATTATCCCACAAAATTAAAAAGGCTAACTTTTCTAGGTCAGATACACAAGTGAAGATTACCTTATTAATGGGCAGATGCCATTAGAAGGTAGAGATATCACCACTACCACTACCCTTTATCTTCCACACTAGCGCCAGCTAAATCAATTTCCACTTGACTGCATAAAACAATGGTGTGACTCTCCAAATTATGGTCGGCTTAATAGATTACACTCTGTTGATCTTTCAAGTACATGGTAGATACATTTGAGCTATAGCCTATGTGGCAGAAGATCATGGCCAGTGTAGTTCAAGGTTCTAGGAAGCTTTCACTGCTAATGGAGCACCACAGCATAATATAGGTGAACCACAAACTTCTGGCCCTCAAGTTACACACTGAAAAGGCTCTCCAGTTACACAAAGCATTAGAGTAAAATAGTGAAGGAAGTAGACAGTCAATTTTTAGGTACAACCATACCAAAACATCATATTGTAGTATATTAATAAGCCAAAATTGGTTGGGTTTGCAAAGATCACTGGCTGTAGTTAACAAAAGATAATTCCTGGGATAACAGCAGGTTTAATTCATCAGCAAACCTTTATGGCTTTGGAATCTCTGTGATGCTATGGAAGAATTAAAAAATAGTAAACATAGAAAAAATACATGTGTTGAAGAAAAAATATGAAAACATATTCCATATTGTAATGTCAGGGCCCTTTTTTCATTTTGTAGGTAAACAGGTACTATAATACAGAAATATGTCAATATGGTGACAAGGCATCGTACTTCAAGAGGGGATTTTTTTTCTGCTAGAGCACAAGTGTCAAACTTGATCACGTCACATGACATATTGTGATGTATCATGACATTTTTTGCCTTTGCAGAGCTGAGGGGGGCAGGCCTGTGTGACGCATCCAGCCTGCAGACCGCCAATTTGTCAGGCCTGTGCTAGAGTGCCTATTTCTTCTGAAGTGGGGGGAATCCGTTTAGGTAATACCAACTTGTCTTCAAGGCATTAAAAAGGAAATATAAAGAGCTTTTCTAACCCACAGGCCCAGGGAATGAAAAAAGAGGATGGAAATCTCATTACTGAGCTCTCTTCAGGAAGAAGTCATTACACTATTGATCAAAGACAATTGAGCAATGTAAGGTCAAAGAAACAACCTCCACCAATACTTATTTAAATTTGAGACTGAATTGAGCTTTTATTCCTTTACAAAAACCAACTGAAGGTGTTTTTCAAAATTAGTCACATCTGCTGAATGTTCTCTTTAGTCTTTCCAAATGGGATATGCTAGGTGAGTGTATGTGGGTAGGTAAGTACATGTACATACACCCCTGCTTGCTATACATTCACAATACTGCAGGCTATAAATTCTTTAAGAGCTCTTTTGGTAGTCACATATTCTTCTGTGCAGACTGGTATTTGACCTATTAAGTCAAGCATCATAATTAGACCCTTTAAGAACTTGACCAAAGTAAAATTCCTTTAAGATCTCCTAGTTATTTAAACTTTTACCATTACAGCAAATTCCCAGCCTGGGGCTACCAAATGTTTATTACTACAATCACTTTTCCTATCACAACATAGGCCATGAGACTGGTAAGTCAGGGCACACTGTAGGGTAACATATGTATCGTGTTGATTTGTAGCAGCAATGGTAGGAGGTACTCCACTGACGAATGCTGACCTAGCCGGTTAGCCATGCAGTTATGCTAAGCCATAACAAGGATCAAAGCTTTCCAAGAGAATGTATGAGTTGATGCTGTTTCCTTCTCTACTGAATGCAATGCTAATAGCTGGATCTCATTGCTAATTCTCTGGGAATTTGTCACACATTTTCCATTCATTTCCCTTGATATATATAGTGAGACTTCAAAACATAGGTACTCATGTCTTAGACTTCTAGATAAGTGCATTTTGTAATATTCTACATCTTTGGTTCTGTGTTTATTTTCCAACAATCCCTACAAAGTCTATAGGTATTAATGGAGGACCACAGCATTTTTACCAAGTACTGATTTTGGTTTCTATTGAGTGGAATGTTCTTGTTGCTACTCAAGTTTAAGCAAAAGCAAATACAGTCTTTTCAAAGCAGAAGAATTTGTGCATTTGCACTTCTGAGTTGAGCTAAGACTAAACAAGAGCACAAGGTACAATTAAATAATATGTTAATCTTTAAAAGTATTCACTTCCCAACCCCAAGGATGTTTGCAGGCACTACCCTTTTTGCCTTACAATGTTTTGATCCACTCTGTGCATCATTCACCTGAATAGCAATCTATATCTATCTATCTATCTACCTCTACCTCTACTTCTCTCTCTCTCTCTCTATATATATATATACACACACACACATACCTATCTATCTATATCTATATCATATCTGATCATAGTGGGATCAAACTGTGTTTACATTTACTTATGAGACACTTGAAAAGGAATACACATTATTTCAAATACAGTCTATCCAGGTTGGTAAGGCATCACTGGTATTTTCATAGAACAAAATTAGGCATTAGTGAATGTCCTGCACATTCATGGCTAGAAGGAATTTCATATTGTTTTAACAAAAAACATTCCCATCATTCCAATTTTGGGAACAGAGGACTCTGGATTTAGATGTATTTTCACACAATTTTTTATCACAAGATGAACAGTTGTATTCAGAAGAAACAGTTTCTAAAGGGTACAAAAAACAATCGGTGAAGAATTCTGAAGTGGTTGAAATAACAATATATTTAATATATTTAACTTTCCTTACATTTTCTGGGCTAGTCCATTTAATCAAAATATTTTGAGAAGGTACTGTATATACAACTGTTTGGAAGAGATGATGTAAGGGAGTAAGTTGGTCAGTTCTTACACACAAATACAAAGCTGACATTGACTTGGGATATTGTCCCAAAACTATGCCCACAGGCAATCGCCTCAGCCATGTAGTCACTTTTGAGCTAAAGATTTATGATGACCAATGAAATGGTTGAGGGAGCAATCATTAGAGATTTAACATTATCTGTTATAAAGACAAAGATTTATTATTGTGTTATATGTGCTAAGAGATTATTATTATAACCACTAATTAGAAAATTATTTTCATTTCATTTCAATCTGATCTTTTTACTATAGTTTTTATTACTCCTCATTCTCTCTTTGCCCTCTAAATCTCTTTCTGATAAAATAATTATACATCAGGAAAGCTTACACTGTAGTAAATGTCAGTTTTTAAAGGTATCCCAATATGCTGATGTTATTGCAAATAGAGCAAAACCTTGAAGAGCAGCTTTGGATCAAGCCCGTTATCATATGATGAACTCAGTAACACTTTTATAAACAAGCTAGCAATAAACTGTTTTGAAAAATCAATACTTTTTTCCTTGACTCTTATTATTACTCATGGCTCATCTTAGCTTCATATACCATTGTTCAAAACACATCTACATACAAGTCAAACTTTATTTAAAACTACATGGTAAAATTGCTAAAATCACCATAATAAAAACATAAGAACTGCAACCAGGTTGAAAGTTTAGCTGTTTGAACTTTTATGAGAAAAAATTAGCAAGCCTATTCTAAAAGGCAGTGTGTGAAAAACTACTTTACATTTTATACAGATTAGAACACATGAAACGTAGTAGTGATTTTCTATTTGCATTTATCAATGAATTAGGCCACAGAAACGTTCCAGAGGTCATTTTCATGCACTTTGAGCTCCAACAATCTCTGAAAAAAGCAAATAAAGAAGTAACTATTCACCAACTATACAAAATACACCTTTGTACTGAAAACAGCTTTAACAAAGGTGTTTTTAAATTATAGTCAACAAATATATATGATCAGACCACATGAGTTCGTTATTCTCATTGTGAAGATGACAGTTTATTGTTCCCCACAATTAATACATATCGAAGTGTATTTCCATCAATGTAAATAGGTAATAATTTTGGGTACGCCAAAAACAGTTTAATGATTCAATAATAGTAGAAAACAACAATTTATTGCTGGAACTTTGCACTTTGATATGGCCGAAGGGCTAATCAATAAAGACTGCTATTGCTAGAAATCAAAGTAAGATTATCACTGTGCAAATTTTGTCCATTTAGAACAGAATGTTCTGGAAATTCTGGAAAGTTCCAGTCTCTCTCCTGAACATCCTTGACCCTCCTCCTAAGCAGGTTTTGGGGGCTGGTTCAAAAATTTCCAGAAGTAACTTCTTTAAACAGGCATTATTTTGCAGCGTTGAATGGTTTCTACTTTGGAAATTATTAAATATCTCTGGAAATAGTTTAGTTTAGCGGTTAAGGTACTGAGGAGACCATGAATTCTATTCCCACCTTAGCCATAAAAGCCAGCTAGGTAACTCTGGGCCAGTCATTCTCTCTCAACCCACCTCATGAAGTTGTGGGGAAAATAGGAGGAAGAGGGTGCATTGGGTACATTCACCACTTTGAGTTATTTCTAAAAATAATAAAGGCAGGATACAAATAATGTAAAAACAGAAAAATAATGAAATGGAAATGGAACATTGATGTTTCTAAGCCAGTGAATTTTGTACATTTCAAAGAAAGGATAGAACCTGCTCAACTAAATTAACTGGTTCACAACCATAACAAGACAAATTATAAAAAGTGTTCTCTGACTTGAGCTTTATCCCTGGTCATTCCACTATATAGTTCTGCTGGGCAATGATTCAGGAATGGTTTCTTATTGCCTTATTCTGGGAAGTTTCTTTCACTTCCCAGTCGTGCCTTCAGCTCTGGGGTTTCTTGACGATTTACCACTCAAGTATAACAATCACCTCTTACTTTTTTAGTATAAAGTCACCAAACTATTATATAGAGATACACATATTATTTCAGTTAACAAGCAAAAATGCTTTAAGTCTGAATGCAGAACAGAACTAAAAATGTTTATCCAACTTTTCCTAATTCTAAAGTCTACAATCTGCATCAAATAAACTAACTGTATCAAGATGAGTAGGATAACAATAACTAAAGTAATCAAAGATTCTCACCAGGTTCCTTCAACATTTGAGGATCTCCTACTAATTCCTCACCCTGCCTTTCTGCTTCAGCTAGAATTTCTTCAGTGATACTATTTGTCTGAGACTCTGCCATCATTTTTTTCATTAGTTCTTCCTGAAAATGGATCAAAAGAGTAATTCTCACAATTTACTAGTCTTGTCCACTTGTTCTATACCATACTCTTAAAAATAACCTTTTGCTTTGTACATTTCTTACCATAACATTTACCTCTGAGTAGACTGCAAGTTTAAGTGGTATGTCTTCAAGTTTTACAAAGTCATCTTCATCAGATTTCTGACTCACATTTCCAGAACCAGTTTCCTATAAAGAGAATATTTTTAATTTATTTATCTATAAAATGTGTAACTTGACTTTCTTTCAAGGCTCAAGGAGGTCTCCCGAACATTCTTCAGTTTTATAACTATTTCATTAAAATAATTACTTTCTGACTACTTCTGTTATGAACAGATATAATCTTTCAGTAGAACCAATGTAACTGAACTAAACTAAAACTAAACAATAAAACCAAAGTCCAAAAGAAGCATTCTAGGTAGACAATTCTCCAACCATGCATTCTTGAGGCTCATATCAGATTATATTTAAAAGACAAAAGCACTACATACATATTCATTAACCAATACAGGAGATTCTGTATCAGGACTGCCAACTACAGAGCTTTCAGGTGTTCCTGATGATGATTTTGAGTCTCCACATATTGCATCTACAGCTTGGTTTTCATTTTCTGCTAATGGAGAGTTTGTTTTTTCTGTAGCTAATATAATGCTGGCATTAAAATCTTCAGCAACTCTAACAACTAAGGACTGTTTTTCTTCTGTAAGATTAAGATACTGAGGTACAATAGCAGGTATATTTTGATCATCTGAAAAACAAACAATATTTGATTATGTTGCTTGCAAGGACTGGGATTTTATAACAGTTTACATACACACACAAAAAAACACCAGTTAGTGAATATGGAAAACATTTCAAAAGATTACATTAAAAGGTACATATATTTTATATAAATGATCATACTGAATAATTTAAAACTGATCTGCTATAAGTAACTCACAACTTCAGTATGCTGACTTCAGTTAGACATATTAATTGTTAAGATGGTCCAAGATTGCAGCCTTAAGAGGCTGAAAGAATAACATTGTGCCATTTTGTAATTAGTTTATATTCTGAATCCAGACTGCACCAAGAGTTCATGCTACAAATATATTACAAAATAACAGACTTTGAACAATAAGCAAAATACTTGAACAATTTATACAGAAACAGCAAGATGTTAATATGAAGTGTTCTAAGCAAAAACATAATAATATAAAATCAACTTGTTTTTTTCCATCTTTCTCTTGTTCTCCTTCTGCTGTTTAATTTTCTTTTACCTATTTTACTAGTTTTAACAAAGCCAAAATAAATGTAGATCTTGTTAATGTTACTTATCTTTTCAAGTCTAAAACGTGAAATCTTAAACTCTGAAAAAGCAGGATACACTTAATAAGCTCTGAAGAGCTCTGTCACGCCATAGAATCATTTGTGTTCTGTTTAATAAGTATAGAGTATTCATAAAATAAACACTGATTATTTAACTTCCATATAATTAACATAAGAAAAAGCAATTGTTTTTATGAGTATATTCCTGTATTTCATTAGAATATATCTTTCTAATCATCAAAACATTTGTGAATGAATGCTACCCTGGCCCAAACCAAGCATCATCCAATTACACAAGTTTCAGATGATTTCTCTTTTTTCCTAAGAACAAAAAAATGGTTTGTGAATAAGTTTTTCTATATTCATTTTACCTTTAGTATTTACAGAGTCTTGTTCAGAAGAAAATGTTTGACACACATTTGGATTTTCTGATATGGACTGTAAAACCTGTGACAAAATAAATTTATTGATTATTTTGACTCATTTAAACATTAATTACTTAGTATTAATTAAAGCTCCAATCTTATCATGAAACATATAAAGAATCTTAAATTCAGTGTTAATATTAATGTTCTGCTTCAAGTAATTTAGCAAGCAGGAGAATATTCATTCATTTAAATCCATGGTTTCTAATATATTACATTATTACCGATTAAAAATCCCCATCAAACCTCCAGTCTTCTAGTTTGAAAAGCTATTGTACTCTTACTTAGCAAATTTAAATTTTACAGTTTTACCACCAGTGCATAGTTCTAGATTTTCTAAATAATTATGTTAATAAATCTTTCCAAAGAATGAAGACTAGCATCAAGACACAAACTCATTCTCTCAATACCTGTTCTTCATTTTCAGCTGTAGTTTCATTATTTGCCTGGAGGGAGGTTTGAACATCTACAGGTCCTTCTTCAAATTCATCTATTTCTTCATCTTCATTTTCATCTTCTCCACTTCCATAATTAGTGAGAGCCTGAGTTTCTGCTTTAGACAAGCCTAGAATGTGTGAAATATACTCCAAACATGAAAGAGACCACAATAAGAAATCAAGAAATACAAATCAAAGACTACAAATTGCATACAGCAATTTATCTATAACAAGCTAGTGAACAGAAGAAGACAGAATTAGTGATCTTTCATTCCACTAATGTAGATGCTTGATTACATGAAATTATAATCAAAGCCATTCAAGTTGCTTACTTATGGAGACAGGACAATTTTCACTCTCTTCTTCCTGATCAGAAGGATCTGATCTTGTACTGATTGGAATTTCTCTGCTGAATATCGCAGGTTCATGAACTTGCTTAACAGTTTCAGTTTCATCTTTGTCCTAGAAATAAACAAAATTATTATTATATAGAATAAAAGAGTTTTAATTGTTTAAGATTTATTTTTAGTGACAAAAATAAGGATGAATCCTATAATGTCTATTCTACAAAACATTTTACAATTCTGCTCAAATTTTATCATCTCTTCTTAAAATCAGTTCAAAGGGGGGGAGGAATCTTGGAGTAAGAAATATGAAAATTCTTTAGTGTGGAAGAACCTATTCAGCAACTACTGCCCTTGCTTATGAACCTCGAAGGAATATCTAGCTTGACTGCTGCTCAAAAAGAATTTAGTTTAATTTTACTGGCCAGTCTCACTATTAAAAAAATTAATCAATAAAAGCCCCAGCATCACCTCAAGTTAGAACAACCTCCTAAGCACATTTCTATATGAGTGTATGAGTATGTGTGTTTGTGTGTATAGAATTAATAACTTCTCTGAACATTTGAGCTAAACATAAAAAAGTTCATTATCTTTAAAAATTAATATAGTATTCATCGGAAATGATATTCAATTACAAAATCTGCAAAAATAGAGGACATATTTTCCATTGCTTAAAAAAATCTCTTACTTTGTCTTCATCAATATCTTCAGTAGATGAACATACTCCTTCTTCAAGTGATTTCTTTACCTAATAATTAGAAATTTGAAAGAATATTGGCTTCTGTTCAAACTAAATACCAACAACCAGATGATGGAAATTATAGGAGATATATAAATGAATTCTGAGCCATATATTCATTTTGCGTGATTTTCTTTTCGGTTGGCAACAATTAAAATATTACAATATTGTTTAACTAGGTATTTTTGTTTTTTACAGCTTTCTCTATTAGAATTGGCTATTAGATTGGCTGAACACTTTCTCTGAAGGCTCTGGATTGGTATGACAGGGATATAATTGAGTGGTTAAGTTTCCTTACAACTTAAAAATATAAAAGTCAGATGATTAAAATTCTATTGTAATGTTAGTATTTTCAACTCCTTGTCTTATTTTTATCTTATGTCCAAGACAAAGGCAGAGTGAAACCTTAATTAACAATAATAAATTAAAAAATTAAGGAACAAAGAACCATTCTATTCTTCTACTGTTCTCCAAATAATATACTAAACTGAAGAATTTATAAAGTATAAAGAACTCAATCATAAATAACAGGACATGGTCCTGTTATAGCAAGCTAAAGCAAACCTTCATGGTAAGACTCTGATGTTGTTTGATATTAGAACAGAATTTTTTTTGCATCCTTTGACATCTGCAGTCTTACTAGTGACAAATAAAATAAAGCAAAATATACAACCTTCCTCAAATTCATGAACACTAATTTCCAAAATATGCCTGTTTGTTTTCATTATTGCATAAAGAATGAAAAATGTCACTTATTAAGGATGTAAAACCTGGTTTAATTTTGAAGCTGAATTATTTTCTAAGCTGAACAGAAATTCTCAAATAGAGGTCCTTAATAAATTCTTATTTATTATCAGATCAGCCACCGTCAGTTCCAGTCATTATGTCTGGTGTTTGGAAACAATGGGAGCTACAAATGAAAATATCTGAGACCAACAATCGGGAAAAATTGAATAATTCATAACTGAATATCATTTGAAGAATATTGACAGAAAGAGAATGCATAGTAAAATATCAAAATTAAAATTTAACAGAATTTGAAATATATTAACAAAATTAATATATTTACATTATATGAAACAAAATTTTATATTGACCTCTTTAATATAAGATTGTGCCATTCCTCCTACTTCTATTTTTGGTTTACATTTTTGCTTTGCTGTCAGACTGTTATTATCCAAGTCTTGCATGAGTTTAAAAAAGGCTAATTCATTGAATAAGACTTCAGAAATCTCCACAAGAAGGTCCTCCCCACAATCCTTTAACTTTTTACCAGCAAATTTTGCCAGTGAATCCTGTCCAAAAAAGAAAAATGGTTTAATGTATATATTATGTTTAACTTTCATCCTTTCCCACCTCCAGATTATGTTCAAGGTGGCTGATGCAGCATTATTCAACTTTACTTCATAAATTAACATATTAGCTCAAAGGCTTAGCTAAGATCATTGAATGAGTTTATGGGTAAGCAAGGAATATAGCATTTTATTCTAAAGCAAAACAAGACAAGAATTTGGATTAAGTTCTTCGCTATGTTTCTACTATGATAGATACTACTTTTTCCAGATATTTTCTGATTGTACATTACTCATTTGATTAATTAGTCAATTAATCAATATGACAATTTCTAAAGCAAAAATAGAAGGCATGAAGGACAAGTGTTCCAGAAGAAGCTCTGTCAAAAGAAATGAGTTAAATCACAATCCAGACTTTTCTCCTTAAATTAACATTAAAAAATATAAAAAGGACTTGGATAATTCTCATTTTTAACTACTGAAGTAACTTTTCAAATAATTTATCAAAAGTTTCATTAAAATATTCATTTTTCATGCTGTAAAGATGAGTAGAGTGTCAGCATTTAAGTGTCAGCATTTACAAATCAGACAAATGCTATGGATTGCACTTTCCATACTTATACTTCAGTTGCCAGATTATTTAAGATCTCTTTCATATTAACTTTTCAAGAAATTATAAAGTGCTTAGCTTTGATTCAGTACCTTAGGTGCTATATAAACAGATTTACTGAAGTGATTAAAAACAACTGCCATCATTGGCAGAAACATTCACTTCAGAATCAAGGTAAAATAATCTTTCCAAAGCTTTGCCAGCACCATAGTGATTCTGAAAAATAATCTCTTATTTTTTACACACAAATTATATACTTGCCTGCAAAATGCTACCAAGTTGCTTATGGAATATCTTGACAAATTCTTTGCTTTCATCATTTTGTTGAGTAAGGGTTAAGACCATACGTTTTACAGCAGTCAAGAGTTGGGAAGTACATATTTCATCCATGTGTTCCTAGAAAGAGTTGAGACTAAATTTTATTTAAGCTAAGGTTGTATGTATGAAAAAGTCATCTAGTTTACATAACTTGATTATAATCTGCATATAAATAGATATAAGAAAAAAATCAGAGCTCAGTCAATCAGGTGCTTCTTTAGAAAATACAGAATAGGAGGAAATATCCTAATTTTGGTAAGAAACACTTTTACTTTGAATAAATAAAGCACCACCTTCTCTATAGAGGGAAGCAGCTGCTTCTTAAGAAAAATCTAGCTACAAGTTTCTGTTAGAGCAAATTCTTATTTTCTAACTGGCACTTGTAGAAATCAGCGTTATAATACCTTCAGAAAGGGGATAACTTCTTTCATAATTGCTTTAATTTGTCGATCCAGCTGCTGAGTATCTATTCGGGGGCAAGGAATAGAAGATACTTCAGTAGTCTGTGGTGCAGCATGGCTTTCAACTGCATCTGAACCTTTAAAAAAAGTATGTTAATATTAATGCTTTTTCCCTTCACACACAAAAAATTCAATATAAGGGGAAATTTCTGGATCTTGAATTACATAAATGATAAGTAAGCATACTGAAGAGTAAAAAGTTCAATATAACAAGTGTATAGTCATTGTCTTTTTTACATAAATTATGTATAGTAAATACCAAAACATTTACATTCAAAATCAATGCTAATAGAGCAGATAATACCCTGTAATATGCAATAAATTAATACCTTCCAATTTAGAAGAAGGAGCAGTCTGGAGATTACTACAGCAACCATCCTCGGATTCAAGGTTACCCTCTGCAGCTATTTTCATCCGTTCATATTCTCTCATTCTAGCCAATGCTTGGTCTAAATGAATCACAGTGTTGCCTATATGTTGGTAAGAAAATCATGTAAAACAGATCTTTTGACACTGAAAATCAAATATTACCAGGTGCAAATTAAACATAAAACTGGAAAAGAGGGACCAAGATTATTCTTAAGTATACCTGCCATTGATAACCCACAATTAGGGTAATTGGATCTTAATGACTGAATACATGAAGGAGTTGACTACTTTGGAGATTTATAATACTTTGAAGGCAATGCCTAACAGAAGGGAAAATATTTTGCTCTATATATTAACAGTATTATGTTCCTTTAATCTGTAACAATGGGTACAAACTCCAACTCACTCCAATAGATATGTTTTTTTCATAAAGCTGTGGCATTGCTCTATATCCAAAGCCAAACTGCTCTGGATAATTCTTTCTTTATTATTTGAGAAATAAAATGTGATGGCATTCACAGTTCGTTCTTTTTTGAATGCTAAGACTTAAAGAGATATTCAAGTTTGAAAAAAGGACAACCTTCACCAAAATGGATGTTAATGTGACTGATCATTCTCTAGTTGATATCTAGTAGATTGTTCTGGTCATGAAACTAACAGGTGGTTCTCCTTTAACAACCACTTATTCTTCAGCTGTTCAAACTTGCAACATCACTCAAGTTCTGGCTGGTTCTGTGCCCTTGTGCTCAAGTGATCACAATCGGGCACTTGGCAACTGGCCCAGATTTCTAATTATTGCAGCATTATACAGTCACATCAGCACAACTTGTGACTTTCCCTGTCAGCTTCCTATAAGTAAAGTCAATGGGAAACTGGCAGGAAGTAAGAAGTCACAATCAAGTGAGGCCATTGCTTAATGATCTGCACAGTCCTTACCTATCAGAATAGTACCAGCAACAGAAACTGCTGAAACCGCCATCATGTGACATTGCACTTTGTGCTGCGTGCCTAGCGATGGAAATTCTTATCCTAGTTACAATTAATTGAGGACTATGTGTATTCCAGTGTTAATGAATTGCAAACTGCAATTCTCAGGTTGGTGCTTACCAAGATCATCAGTAGCAAATGGTTCAAAATTTGAAGATGTAGATCTCGTACTGCCATTGTCTCTATCATTTTGTTCAGATTCTCTGCAAGCACCTTGGTCAAAATTCTTTCCAAATGTCTCCTTAAGAAAGATATAATACAAAAATTTGCCAATGCTTTCCCATAATCAATCAACTTTTTGCAATTTTATACATTACTATTCCAGAATTTTAAGATAATTTTAAAAGACTACTCAGATCTGATTCTCTGCATGCGTTCAACAAGATCAAGCCTCCCAACTACCTGCATAAACTGAACAACTACCTGCATAAACTGAACAACTACCTGCATAAACTGAATATATATTGAAGGTATGGCTACAAAGAGAAGAGCAGTATACCCCCTCCTATGGAAAAAAAACTGCTAGTAAAGAACGAGTCTATAACTGCTCCAGGCTATGATCTTCCAAGGATGATTCAACGTCATAAATCCTCTGAACTGGAAACTTTTTTGTTCCCAAACAAATCTGCGTATTTGGAATGCCATGCCATATCTGCAATATCTTGAACTGTTTCAGGTTTAAACATTTACTTCTGGAAAGCATCAAACTCTCCTGAGGATGGAATGGTCTGAAACAGGACAGAACATTCCCAAGTTGTCCAAAGCATTCATTTCCCAAATCAATGACTTCTGCACATTCCTAGGACACCTGACAAACATCTTGCTATTTCTGTATCAAGCACAATTTTGTTTCTATGAATTTTCACTTTAAAGAAAATTCTTAAGTATTGGACAAGTAAATTCAAGTAAGTAATAATGTCAAAGCAAAATACTAAATCCATTTAGAAAGGAATCAGTATGTAATTTTAAAAAAGCTATGGCAGTCTACATCATCCTGTTATCTTTTTTTCTTAAAAAAAGATAGATCTCTTAGAAGAATGAAGATCAAAGGTTACAATAGGGACAAAAGATGTTATGAGAGTTAGGAAAAGAATTAGATGACATAGTAATTCAAACTTAACAATTCAAGCTGGTTTTAAAGATCTTTACAATTCAAGTTTTATAGGGGATTTTATCTATATTTTACACAAATGTTTAAGAGTATAACTCATCCTTTGCACTTATACAATACATAACACAGTAAAGTGGACCATCTCAATTTAATTGTCCAGTGAGTTTTATGCTAAAATCTAAAACAAAAAATACATCTTTATTAAGTAAGAAATCAAACTTGATCTTAAAATATCCCAAGATTTAGATAACTTACATCATCAGTGGTCGCAAGGCTTTCACTGGGAGTAAGCTCTGAGTTTGATCCTATCCAGGCATTTGGGTTCAGTTGCTTTGGACATTCTCCTCTTGTATTATCTTCAGATGTATGTCTGGTCACTATGTCCTGTATAAAGCAATAGTTTTTGGTAGAAATTTATTTTTCAGAAATTAAAAAAGGGCAACCTCAAATCACAAGTTTCCAAGTACCTGTAAAGCATACAGTGCTCTTTGCCTCAAATAATCTGTATTTAGCATCTGGAGTTCATGGAAAAGTTCAATTAGAAAATGAGGGCGAGATTCATTTTGAGATATCAAAGTAGCTACTTCAGAATAAATGGTGTCTCGTAAAGCTTCAAACATAGAAAGGTCACTGCCTGTTTCTGCAGAAAGATAGAAAGAAAGACATAAATACCCTCATTATGTTCTCTTAATATTAATTTTTTATTAGAACAAAAGTTTTGTGGAGAATATATAGCACAGTTGTGATATGGTCACATCTTCTAGGAAGAAGGCAAATTCTTCAGCTTGTGTTTGAAAGGAAATGAAATATTCCTGTTTAGTGGTTAATTCTTTGCAGAATACTACCCTAGAGTTCCCTGATCTTGGTGAGGCAGTTGCTAAAAATATGAAAAGTCCTTACGTGTGAAGGGAATATAGAGCATGCCAAATATGATTCAAGTTATTTTGTACTTAATTTACATTTTTAAAACAGATCAATTTCCTCCCATCTCTCTTTGCAGAACTAAAATTTCCAGAAAAAGTCACACCATAGACCCCGACACATAGATACTAATGATTAACCTCAATTAGATACATTCTCCCATTCACGTGTGAATCTTATTTTAAACACAGAATTAAGTTCAGTAAGAATTCCCCAATTTAATACTGAAATCCCAACTTCATGCAGATATGTATGTTTAACATACCACATTACCAAAGAGTGGATTTGTGATAAAGAATGAGAGCCAAATTATTCCTGACATTTATGGACCTAATCAGTTTCTTTAGTTTATGTCTATGACAAGGTTCTGAAGAAGTAGGCAGCTATCTATATTTTATGCTATATATTTTTATTCAAGATCTGAAATTGTCAAGATCTCAAATTGTTGATTTTACTTACCCTTGAATTCTGGTAAGTTCAATTTTACAGACATCCAATGATGAATTTTGGCAACTATAATTCTTTTCAACATTAATTCATTCAGGTCCTTCATTTTTTAAATGATAAAAGTCTTAACTCTATTCTATTTGACCCACAAGCTGTATTTTCTTGCAGCTAAGACTTACTGTGTTTCCCCAAAAATAAGACCCAGTTTTATTTTCGTTTGGGTCCCGAAATAAGCATTCGGGCTTATTTTGGGGGAGGTCTTATTTTTTTGATGTGCAAGAAGCGGTGAGTGTGGGGGCCGATGAGAGTGGGAGCGCAGTTACCACCGGCCCTGCCCTCTCCATATCACTGTCTGCTTGCCGGCAGCCACAACAGGCCAAGCTCTCGGCACACCCCAGCCTCCACTTGCCCTGCCTGCTGGCCCAGCTGCTGCTGGGACACTTTTTGGCCATGGCAGGCGCCATGCTGGCCAAGCGGCTTCCCATGCTGTTGCTTGCAGGAGCTCTTCACCCTCCTGGCAGGGCATGCCGAAAGACTGACCCTGATTGAGGCTCCCTGGGGCAGAGCCTCCAGCCCGGCACTTGCGAAGGTTTCAGGGGGAAAGTCCCTTTACGCAACCCAGCCTCTCTTTCAGGTGGGCAAGAAGCCCCCTCCCACCATGCAATCAGCTGGTTGAGAATCTGGCAGTCGTAGGAACCACTCCCCAGCTGGACACAGAACTCCAGCTGGAAGTGGGCTCCTTTGGCTACTGAGCACTGGGTTTCATGCCTACTCAATGCTGCAGGCACTCGGGTACAGCTACGCTGAGCTTGGTGCTCTTCGGGCCCTGGACCTGATAGGCGCTAAAGCTCTCGTGCCAGCTGTGCATAGGGTAGCTCCAGCAGGAAGTAGTGGAGGCTGGACCTATCGTCGGCCCCGAACCGCCACTTAATCGCTTGGCGGAAGGAGAGGCAGCTGCAGAGCCACCACAGGCAACCAGGGGCAGCCCCATGCTTAGCACACACAGCTGGCATGAGAGATGCAGCACCCACCAGGGCCAGGCGCCTGCAGCACTGAGTAGGTGTGGAGCCCAGTGCTCAGAAGCCCAAACACTTCACAATGTAGGGTGGTGCCTATGGGGCACCCAAACACTTTTCACCCAGAGGGAGGCAAAGTTTCCTTGGTGAAAAGTCCATGGCAGAGGCAGGCAGAGGCAGAAACTATCCCAACATGCTGCCCATCTCCCAGCTTACCGGGAGAAGCAACACACAGCCTCTCCCAGTAAAGAGAATTAACGCTGTCCCTTTCAAGTGATCAAATCTCTCTCTCTCTCTCTGCATGAGAGGGGGGGAGAGAAAAACGGCAGAGGGGAACTGGGTAAAGGGACCGAGCTTCTCCCACCCAGAAGCAACATGCAGCCTCTCCTAGTAACGAGAATTGCAGGCAACACTGTTTGAAAGGGACAACTGGGCACCAACTTACATTTGCCAGCAGGCACATCATTAAAACAACATATTAAGATCTATAGCTATGTTGCATAATGTTTGGATTTTCAAAAGGTCACATAATTAGATGGTCTTAAGATATGAATAGCTTATAATAATAAACTATCACTATTTACTATAGCTTATATTCTTTTGGAAGTTAGTAGCTACTCATGGCTGATGATTCAATCACAGTTCAAGGAAAAATAGAAAAAAATAATTACATGCGGACTATCTCAAGAAACAGCTACATTGCCAGATTTACTGGTATTTCTAATATAAAAGATACTTATACCCTGCCATAAAAACCTTTCATATCTGCAGTATCTGCCTCGTGATCTTTTAGTAATACTTATTCAAGTAAGTAGATAAAAACCTTTCAGTAGTATGTAGAAGCCATCTGAAGTATTGAAAGGCATATTCAACAATTAGATAAGCAAATAAAAAATAGAAAAGTTTAAAAAATGAAGGCAAGTAAGCTAAGCAGCTAGTGCATTACCTGGTGCTTGTATGCATGCATTTCTGTTAGACTGCTGCAGTATTCTCCTAGCATGTGCTGCAGGAAAGGTGCGGGTGGGAAGGACAGACAGTGATAAACACAAAATGTGTATCAGAAATAAAGGCAAGGCCTAGTGAAATAATGGGAGAATGTCTACTTAGTAATAGAAATGATTTTTAAAAACATCCCTTGGTAACCTTTTCATACCAGGAAAGGGAAAAAGTATCAGATTCAAAAAGCATTTTTGAAAAATACATGACTTTGCAATGGTGCCCATACACAATTCTAGTTGAAACCAGAATTTACAACAAATTTGTTGTCAAATAAAGTAAAAATAAATACATTGTATTTAAATGTAATTTCAACACTAAAATTATCTCCCATAATTCCAAAGAAGAAGAAGAAACAGATAAACATTTCTTCCTTATTGGTAAAAAGAAGAACTGGCCCTAAACCATAGTTTGTATTATAGGTATGAGCCAATCTCTAGCCCCCAGGGTCACATACTTGTTTTCTCTCCTCTTCCATGGTAGCTATAAAATTAGACGCTTTTGCTTTGGATTTACAAGTTTTTAATGAATTATGCAAGCTATAAATTACAGTAAAGATAAAGATCATTTGGTGGGGGGGAGAACCTTCATAAATGATACTTTACTGTCACTAGAACTAAGACATGTCTCTGTTTCAGCCAAATCCTGAACATAGGAAGTTAATCTAATCTAAATATGTGGCTCAATAAAAAAGAAAGCATTTGATTAAAACACCAGCTGTAAAGCTACAAAATGATCTAATGTTTTCCAATGCTGCAAGAGTTTCTACTTTTTCTATTACTTCATAAATTAAGTGAGAAAAGGCAATAAGGAAAGGAGCAATCTGGTGACTAGTCTACTTTGCAATTAATGGGACAATACATTCAAAAACTTATACAGTGGTACTTTGCTGCTCAACTGCTTTGAACTCACTGAATTTCATACTCAATGCATTTCGACCTGAAGATTTTGTCGTGGTACTCATTGTTTGTTTGGTATTCAACACACAATCCAGAACTTATTGATGTTGACTACCTTGTGACTCACTATATTATTCCTTATGGGAAAAATTTGTTTGGTACTCATCATTTTTGGTACTCACCCTACCTTTTGCAACCAATTAACAATGAGTACCGAGGTATCACTTGTACTGCTTGAAGAAGAGAACCGATAGCCACTTGAAGAGGTCTCTCAGGAAAGAAGATAGAGATTCATTATTCCCGAGGTAAGACAAGAACGAATGGGTGGAAACTTTATAAAGAAAGATCCAAGCTTGAAGTTAGGAAGAATTTTCTGATGATGGGAATTATTAAGCAGTGGAACACTGCCCTCTGGAGATCTGAGTGTTCCATCATTGGAGTTTTCAAGCAAATGTTATAGACAGCCAATTTCCTGGGTAGGTTTGAGTTATCCCTCTGGAACTGAGAAAGAGTGTAGTGGAAAGTCTTGATTCTATCATAACACTGTAATGTATCTGTAAATGTAATTCCATTCTATTTCAAATGGGTTTTAGTATGTTTTTCCCTAATTGAAGAATATATTTTCCTAAAGCATCAAATTAGACACTAAGTCAATTTCTGTGATCTGTTCAAGTTCATGGTTCCGTTTTCTTTGGATGTAAACAATGCAGCAACTGAAGTAAATCAAAAACAAAAGCAATGGGCTTTGAGACATGTGACCAAAGAAAGAAGACTAAGCTCACTATTATAATGTTAAATTATGGTTTTGTTATAGGGATATACAACTTCAGACCCCAGAGGTGAATGCAGTTCCTCAAATTCCTTAAGAGTCCCTTCAAATCTGCCAATAAACCTTACTTTTTTAAACAGTAGAAAGCATATTAACTAAATTTAATTAATCTAACTTGAATGAAATTTGAACTGTAATGTATCTGTAAATTTAATTCCATTCTATTTCAAATGGGTTTTAGTATGTTTTTCCCTAACTGAAGAATATATTTTCCTAAAGCATCAAATTAGACACTAAGTCGATTTCTGTGACCTGTTCAAGTTCCATGGCAAAATCAGCCACATTTTCTTTGGATGCAAACAATGCAGCAACTGAAGTAAATCAAAAACAAAAGCAATGGGCTCTGAGGTATGTGACCAAAGAGAGAAGACTGAGATCACTATTATAATGTTAAACTATGGTTTTGTTGTAGGGATATACAACTTCAGATTCCAGAGGTGAATACAGTTCCTCAAATCCCTTAGAATCCCTCCAAAGCTGCCAATAAACCTTACTTTTTTAAACAGTAGAAAGCATATTAACTAAATTTAATTAATCTAACTTGAATGAAATTTGAACTGAAGCCATATCAAACACATCTAAATTTTGTCCAAGCCTCAGATACCTTTTGAGAGTATGTGACTCCAAAAATGCAGGCACTATTCTGAACACTCCCAGTTTATTGTTCAGTCTGAATATGCCCTCTCACATTATGCATGTATACCAAATATGTTTAGAACTACAACTAAATAATAGGAGTTTTGCTCTTCAAAATGAAGCTATTATATATAGAGAAAATATGGCCTATTATTGGGTTTGAGTCCCAGTTAAGAACAAAACACTATAGAACCTTATTTTGACTGTGTCCATCTAATCCTTGAAAATACTTCACAAAAGATTAGAAGACGCTGCTAAATGTTCACTGAGAGGAGTGATCTCTGAAAAGTGAGCAAAATCATTATCCAAGTCCTTCCGCCTGATTTTGAGATGTCCCCTTCAGGACAGGCTAGTCTATTCATCAAAATCCCCCAATCCTTGGTGAAGTATTTTTTACAAGAGAAATTAGGTCTGTCAGTCCCATTACACATTCTTAACTGCAGATGTAACACAGAAACACACACGCACATGCATGAATGCATACTGGATATATATAATGCACATTTTCAAATATGTGTCTGTGTATATATACATACATATTTGAACAGTGTACTTTTTCATTGTGTGTGTGTAGTGAAAAATTGCACTGTTGTATAATTATTAATCCGGAATAATTTGATTTTGGAAATTGTTGCTAACTATTTACTTGCTTTAAACATCATTTATTAAACAAATTGGTAAATGTAGCAATTAAACATAGATTATTAACATAACAATATAATCAATCATGAGCCTTGGTGGTGCAGTGGTTAGAGT
>AZIM01000114.1:25541-39561 GCA_000516915.1 Ophiophagus hannah
GGCTAGAAGACGGTACCCCTAGGAGGGCCTGCCTGTGGGAGCGCAAATGGATGTAAAATATATATTCTAGATTATTTAATAGAGTTAAGAGGGCAAGCAGATTTGCTCCATGTGGTATTGATACAAAAGAGATTACAGGAGGAGCTTCCATATAAAAGAATATGAAAGTACTGGTTCAGACTGGGAATTGCCACAGGACCTGCACATAGGGGAAATAATTATAAAGTTTTACACTGATGCAGCCTATTTTAAGAATTTTGTGGGCTCAATTTTCTTGAGGTTTCCTCACCTCAAGAAAAAAATGCAAATATAGAGAGCAATCCAAGCACAAAACAAACCCAACTTTATATATACAGCTGTCATACCATTAGCTCTAGGTCGTTTTTTAAACTGGGAACTACTCCTTCTCTTATTCTTGGACTTTGGTGTTTTGTCTTTTGAAGCCAGGCTGGCCTGTGCAGATGCTTTCCTAGGTTTAAATGTTTTTGTCACAGTAGTTGGATCCACCGGATCAGGCATGCTACTAAAGCTTTCCAGAGATTCTTCATCAAATTCCCTTCGTCTACTCATGTCAGGTTGATTTTTGTGATTGCTACATGCTGCATTTTGCACTGGGACTGCAAATCCAGTCCTGAGAAATGACTGTTTCTCTTTTCCTCCTTCCTGATACTCATTTAACCAAGGTGATCTATTTTCCATCTCTTCTTCAGGCTGTCTCTGAATTCTTAACAAAGACAGAAATGTTTAGTCACAGTAGTAAAGCCAAACATTTTCCAAGAAAAGTTAATAAGAAAAGTAAACACATAATTTAGGATAGTTCCATTGCTACTTTGCATAAATCTCTAGCACATCAGTTCAGCAGCCTTCTTTACAAAGGTTCAGCATTCAATATAATCGATGTTAACAGCCTTCAGCACATAACCTTGGAAATACAAATATTGGGTTCCCAAAAAGAGGTTGAATGTGTCTTCAAACAATACAAAGGTATGGTAAAAGATGATAGGTTCCTGCCCCCACATTGTTCTATTTGAATCACTGATATTTTCAAAAACTTGCTATTATCTAACAGTTAAATTGATATTTAGAATAATACGGTACTTGTAGCAAGAGAATCCAAAACTAAAATTATTCTATAATTTATTTTTTTCAAACACAGTTTGGAAATAAAGCCAACAATGCTCTAACTTTTGTCTTTATGCATTAACCAGCTGGGTGAACTTTGGGGCAGCCACCCTCTCTCAGCCCAACCCAATATCACAGGGAAAATAGGAGGAAAGTGTGTTGGATATGTTCACCACCTTAAGTTATTTGTAAAATAAAAGCAGGTAAACAAATAAATAAAATTTCAACTTTGTTATCAACCTCTATCATAATGGAAACCAACCTATATTCAGTGCTCAGAGTGTTTTCTACCTAGGAAGATTACCCTATCCTTCTTTATTTAAAAAAAAAATGTGAATCACCCTTGTTAGATCAATTGCTGCTGAACTCAAATGGAATCAGACTGATGCTCAGTACCTTTGAGTAAAGGAAATTCCTCATTTCAACCAATACTGCAACTTAAATATATCACTTATAAGTACCTCTTTCATTAGCAACCTTACTGAGTTTTTAACAGAAAAGAATACCAAAATACTTCCTTTTCACAAGCAGAATATCAAGTGTGAATTATAATGCAACGCTACACTAGAAGCAGATACCTCATATTAGGTTTCAGATACCTTTGGTTCTCTGCTCCAGAGGTAGAATTACTTTCAAATGGCTTTGGAAATGCCATATAGTTAGCTTTTCCAGTACTGTTATGGTTTACGGTTGGCTGATATTCACTGTTTTGAGCATTACAATTATGTGAAAAGTCCCCAGATGGGAACATCTGGCCAAGATTGATGCCTATAAAAATAAATGAGATCAGAAATAGATTAAATACATAATTCAAGTATTTTTATCACCAGAATAGAAGTAAAGTAAATAAACGCTAATATATTATTGGGTTTTCAAATTATGTTGCTATTTTTCTTCAGGATACTCACAATAGTTCAGATGAAATTATTCCATTTGTAACCAAGCTATGTTCCCTGGCTATAAGACTGATTTGAATCCCCGTATATGAGATTTGTACTATAATTTATACAGTTACAAGGAAAAAAAATAAAAAATTGAGAAGAAGGAGAGAGAGAGAGAGAGGGAGGGAGGGAGGGAGGGAGGGANGGGAGGGAGGGAGGGAGGGAGGAGCAAATAGCAAAATCAATCTGTACATTAAGTGCTACTTCCTCCGGCTGTAAATAAGTTTTATGTTCAACTGAGAATGTTCTCTTACAGATGAACAAATGCTGTGCAGGGAACGTATTTCACTTGCAGTTGATTCTAGGGTGCTGTAGGAAAGTTAGTCTTAATCCTTTATTCTGTTATATAAAATTTACTAACTTGTGAATCAAAAGAAAAACAGCTTTAGTTTTGTTTAGAAAACTGAATTATTCAAATAAACATTATTAAACAAATATCATCATTTAAATTCCTTTTAGTTTTTAACAATTTCTCTTCATTCTTGATTTCTGTAAGGCATGCAAACATGTGCTATCTTGTTCTTAATCTTTGTAAATATTAATGCTTTTGAATAACAGTACATTATTTTTTAATCTTAATAGTACTGAAGAAAAATATTTAGATGGAAACAATAAATTAAAACTGCAATCTAAGATGTCATATACTTTATTTTGCTATTAAAGAGGCAATTCTATACAACATTAACATATTTAATTTGTTAGAAGATACTTAAGAGCCAAGAATTTGCTTTGAAGAAAGAATGATATGCAACTAGGCAGTGCTTTCTGGCCATTTGTTTGCAACAAGAAAATCAGTATCATTGCTACTCCAAAATTGTGAAAATGCCTACCTGATGGGAAAGAAGAGAAATTTGTGAATCCAGGCATATTAAATAAGTTCATTGCTTGGGAAGGGAAACTAAAGGGACAAAACACAGTTGGTGATGGATGTGGTGGTGCTCTGTTGTCTTTCTCCTCTTTGGGTGTTCTGGCCTGCTGCTTTTCTTGTTGACGCATGAGATTATTTAACATTTGCTTCAACCTGTTAAGTAATTATTTATCAACAGAGAGCAATATAAGTTTGGGGCAAAATATTCGTTTTAGGGAAAGTAATTAAATTACATGTAATTATTGAACTTGGTCAGAATTGTGCAAACCCATTGGCAAACACTAGTAAGCAAAAGAAAAGCAAATAACAAATACCAGTTTGCCATAAATAGCTATAAGAAAGAATAACACCAAGATGTTCGTATTTAATATGTGCCTTAACCTCTATATGTATATCTTTTAAAAACTAAATAAGGCTATTATAATTCTTTTTTGCTCTAGTCCCAGAAGTGCTTAATCTTTTCAAATGTACCTCAGTACTGTAATAGTAGTTTATTAATTGATTACAACCTTATCAATCTTATCAAAAAAAATAAAAAAATAAAATACAGGGTCTAATTATAGATGAAAGAAAATACAGTAATAAAATACATATGTAGTAAATATAGTAAATAGAAGAAATCAGCATTTAGATAAAGGATATCTCATCTGTTTAATAAAGGGTTCTTATCTCAACCTCCTTAATTATAAAACTAACAGTTCTGATCATAATATATACATTACAGCTGAGAAGGAAATAGGACAATCTACAGCTCAGATCCCAGGAGGCTATCTTTCAAGTAGGGATGTTAAATATCTATGTCTATATAGTTGACTTCTTCAAGCAAGATAGCTGTTGTAAAGCCTCACATTTAGGACTATTTTTCCCCTGAATATTTTCAAAATAGGGGTCAAAGTACCTGGGCAATTATAATTAAATAATTATATAATCTTTTTAGCACCTTTACCAAGCTTCTTTTAAAATTATTTATCCACAGACCTATGTTGGCAATTCCCTATTTACTATTCCCAAATAGTAAAAATTCACATGTTCACAAGGTTCTCCATTTATCTGACAGTCATATTTCATGCTTTTTGCTAAATACCATCACTTTAAATTTGGTTTTATTGATGTTTAAAAAATTAAGAACACAGAAGGTATTTAACTTTCACAACAGTCTTCAAGGGCCTACTTATTACTGTGTCATTAGAAACAATGTCATTATATAAAGGGATATTAATAAATGTATTATGGATCTTCAGCATATAAGTGCCTGAAAACTACAGGAATTCTAGAATATCACAGACATAGAGTGAAAATCATTGGGGCTAAAATATAAACCTGTCTAATATAATTATGAGTAGGTATGCTTAGAGAACCACCACCACCCCGTACAAACTTTCAAATGGGTGTTTGAGTAGAGCCTTAACCACTAATTAGAGTGTGGATTCCATGTCGAAGTCGGCAAACTTCTTCTAAAAAATGTTTCTCTTTATAAAATCAAAAGATGCAGAGAGATCTATAAAGGTGGTAAACAGTTTCTCGCTATTAGTTGTTTTGTTATGGGATGGTGCAAAATGAAATAATTGTCTATTATGGGCACTGATCTAAATCCAGCTTGTTTCCTCCACTAAGAAATATCTTTCCATCCCCCAACTTCTATTTTGCTCAAAAGATATTTTGCATGCATTTTAGTCGCAACTTCAATAAGGCTTATCAGTCTATAATTTTGGGGTCACCCTTGTGTTCCTTTTTATATATGGGAACTATAATTCCCACTGACTGGGATGACTTTATGTGGAAGAACAGTCCTGCTAAAAATGGATCAACCAATTAATATGTGTCTTAAAGACTTCCGGAAGTAGAAAATCTTCTCCAGGCATCTTATTAGATTTCAGAGATTGAATGAATTTAATTTCTGATACTGATACTGGAGGCCAGGGAGGAAGGTTACAAAGGCTAGAGTATCAGTAATCTGCTTAGTCGGAAGACCCTGGTTAGAATTAGTAAACATAAAAACTTTCCTAAACTGAAGCTGTAACAGGAACATAGAATTGAACTTTAAGGTCCTTCAATAAATTGATACAATATTCCAGAAGAAAAGTGAATTTCTTCCTTTTGCTAAAAACTTCAGATCTGACCATATTTTAGTAGTTCAAGAAGCTTTTTTTAGGTTATCAGTTTCTTTTAATCATGCTTAATTTTTAACATTTTAACACAGTCTTTTATGGCAGGGCATTCCTGGGCCTGGCGCATTGCTGTCTTCAGTAACTTACTGGTAACACAAATTTGAACTTACTACTGGTTAGTTTCTAGTTTCTAGCAGGAAGTTCATCTGTTAAAAATTTCCAAGACACAGATTGGCGTATTAGATCAGGATTTTATCTGGATCTTGGATACAGGAAGAAACTGAGTTTGTCGAAATTTAGGTTGTTTTGAATTCAGAAAGGTGGATATTTCCTAGTATCCAGCTTGGCTCAATTGAGTTTCTATTCTATTGCGTTTCAAAATTAGTTACTACTATTACTATTGCTAAAATGCACCTCAGTAAAGTATATTTTTGCACTGTTCCCAAAATTTTTGTACTTTCTTTTTCAGTAGTTTTCACATACCGAAATTTAATGTGTCAAGAATTTTCTTAGGTTCCTCAAAAATAACTAAATGTACATATTTGTGTTAGCTGCTATTTCTGAAAGGGTGTAAAGTTAAAGTGGATACCTTTGAACATTATTTTGTTGCCAGGTCAGCTGTGCATAGCACTGATTTAATTGATGCATTATAAGGTGTACTTGTGGTGAAGCAACATTACCAGGCATCACACTATAAGGGCCAGTAAGCAAGGTCTGCAGTAAACAAGAGAGCATCTGCAAAGAAAAATAATGTTAAGTATTTTTAAAGACTTTTTAAAAGAATGCAGTAGGTCTGATATCTATCGGCCACTACCACAATTATTTTTCCAGGAGCAGAATCTTAATCCAAAAGTTCTCCCACACTACATGAAGTCTGGCAGAAAATCTCTCAATTAATCCTATTGCTCAGAGCTCCACAATGTCTGGATTTGTTTTCAGTTTATTAAATCTTAATCGATTCTAGCTCCTGGTTAAAACTGAGCAAGAAAAATCCAAACAGTTCATAAATTATTTAAGGTATATTACTGAAACCCTAACCATCCCAAAAATCTTTTGGCATAATTTTGCAAAATCTTTTGGCATAATTTTCAGAAAGGTGTTTTAAAATGGGTAAAATAAAATACCACATAATAGCTCTCCAAAGAGAGACAAGTGCTATTTGCTACAATATTCATTTACAGATTCCTATTTTAAGATCTTGTGGAGAAAAACAAGAAACACAGCTGGATTTTTTTAAAAAAAACTCATATAGATGAGCAGAATAGATTGGATCTACACTGAAACATTTTAGGACTCTGGTCAAAATAAGCCAAATTCACAATCTGGATTTTTTTTTTTACCCATATTGAAGAAAGCTCTTTTAAAAATATTTTTACAATATACCTGTTGGTCCTGCATTAAAGTCTGACAAACACTGACACTGAATTCAAGATGCTTCTTTAATTGGTTAATTTGTTCTTGCCATTGTTCTTTCTCCTCCACATAAGAAAGTTCAGACATCCAGCGATGATTTTCCTGCCGTCGCATGCTGATGTTCTGTTGCTGCCTTGCTTTAGCTAGAGGACGGTAGTTTCCATCTGCTGAAAGAGGACGAGGATTCTTCCAGCTAAGAATGTTACAAAAAGGCATTATTATTCTAGAAAATAATCTCCTGGTATAGTCAATTCATCAAATAAAAATGCAAGAGATTTAAAAATTCAGAGACCTCATTTGGAGAAAAACATATTTCCTCTTTCATACTGTTTTACAAGTATGGTATCTTCATCACATGTGTATAACCAATACTCCTTTTCTTTCTTAGGGGAGGAATTGCTTATCTTTGGATATATATTGGTAAATATCTTGTGCAAACTGAACTTGTGCAAACTGAACTGAAACATCCCAAAGTACATTTATTTTATTCTTAGAAGTTACTGGGTTTTAGTAGCTGAAAAATTGAATAGCTGAATGATAAAACTGATAAAGGAAATACTGAGGTCCTTGGTGTGCTCTGAGTTGGTTGTTTTCCTGCAGATGTTTCATTACCAAACTAGGTAACATGACCAGTGCTAGTAGGGAGTGGGGTTTGCTTTCATTCTAGTAGCTGGTCCTGTCAATGTTCATGGGAGTGGCTTTGGTGGGTCTTTGGTTGGACTATTTACTGTTAGGATTTGGCAGTTCCTTGATTGGGGTATTGTTTGCTTCTTGATCTTATGTTAATCTTATGGTCTAATGTTAATCTTACTGGTAATCTCTGGTCATCTGTGTATTGCTTTCTGGAGTGTTTTGGACTTTTTGTTCCCTTTTTGACTTGTTGTCTCTTCCAAATGGTATATAGATGTTGTTTATATCTATGTGCCTGTTGATGGCTGATTTGTCAGTGCCAGGCTTCCAGGAATTCCCAAGTTTTTGGACTTGGCTTGGTCTAAGATGGTCAGTTTCCCATTTGAAACTATGGTTAAGATTGTCTCTATATTGTGAAATTAAGAAGTTTTCATCATATCTTTTGACTATTAGTTGATGTTCATGGATGTGCTCTGCTAGTTTTCTGCCTGCTTGTCTTATGTAATGGTTGTTGCAGTCCTTTCACTGTATATTGTAGGTGACTCCTGTTTTTTCTTCTGGGGCTGCTGGGTCTTTTAAAATAATAAAATCCTTCATGCAATCTTACTTTGAGGAGACAGATTTACAAAATACAACTTTTCAAGATAAATATCAAAATAAAGAAAATTAGTGGTGATCTAATAATAGCTTAAGGATTAGTCAAGGGAAATTAAAACATTACAGTATTACAGTATTGTTTGATCACACAATTAGTCAGATGTAGACTGGATTTGGTATTTTTGCCCACCTACAAGTTCTTCCCAGGCACCTGGAAGAGTCAGGTGTTGCTGTTTAATAATAGCAGTTGCAGAATTTAAGCTTTAAAGCTGCCTTCTGCAATTGACTAATAGTGATTCTGCCAATGCCAATGGTTATCAAATGGTGTTCCTGATGTTTTGGGACTGCCCCAACGTGCCTGTGTATAGATGCTTGTCTGTTTGAATTCTAAAAAACCCAGAGCACTTTAGCTTCTTTATTTTCTATTATTGTGTGGTCTCTACTAGTTCTTGTTTGCATGCAAACTGTATTTCTTGTAGCCACATTCAAGTCTGTCTTCCTTCTTAGTTTTCTAGAATCACCTTGTCAATTAAGAACTGATCTTTTGTCCCTCTGCTGTTTGGGTGGTTTCGTTTCCACTCAAATGGAAAACTTTTTCAACTAGATGCTGTTGGACTGCATCATCTACCACACCAGTTAGAAATTCGAAAGTTGTTGCTAAACAGGTAATTGGTCTGTAATTACCCAGTACTACCCCTTTTGTTGGAGCTTCTATTATCAAATAAGGTTTGCCTAAAATTAACCAATCTTCCATTTCCATCCATCTTAAAAACTCCACCACAGAGGTACTCTGGGCGGTGTAAAGGTCAAATGTGGTGTGTTGTTAAAATGCTTAGCAATGAGTGGGTGCTGACCAGTCAGATATTTCAACCAAAAATAATGTGATTTATCTTCATCTAGTGCTGACCAATTCTTGAACTTCCTTGTCCTTTCTCCACTATTTCTGCTGTTATTATAAGCTCTTTCATTTCAGCTTTTTTCATTCTCATCCATCTCCTTTATCTAAGTGGCATTCCTGTTGCAAACTTCTTTGTGTTGTCCCATAGCTGTGCACGTAACTACTGTTTTTTCTTTCTCAGGGATTATCTATTTCATTACGAACTCTGTTGATGGATTAGTAGGATTCTACTGAAATTGGAGATGCTACCAATAGTATGCAATTCAAGCTTCTTATCTGATGATCTTCTTGGATATATCTGTTATTTGCTGCTTTATTATTTCTAGTGCTTCCCTGATCTCTCTTGTCTCTAGTGGTATTTATCGAGCATGTATTATTTGGTCTTTTAATTCTTCATCTTCTTTTCTTTCAACTGCTCTAGCTTGATTGCATCCAACCATAGAATGCTAATCTTATTTTTCAACCTGATCTTTCATTTTGATAACTGAGTTATTTTTTCTTGATTTTACATCCAAAATCTTTGTTACTACTATCTATATTCTACTCTACTGTTTACTATACACTGTACATTACATTACATTATTCCTTGTGTCCAATCACACTTGGCCAANCACTTGGCCAATAAAGAATATTCCTATTCCATTACATTAATCTGGTATAGGTTTTTGTAAATTACGGTCACCATATTATTTATGGGAGAGACACTCTTCATCTGGCTCCTTTGATGAGACCCGTTAAGAATGGTTGAACTCTGGCATAGCTCTCATCTTGAATAATACATGCAAGCCCCACAACCACATCAAGGTAGTGCCTCACTTATTATTACTACTTATTATTACTACATCCTATCTTTATTTTTAGTCAGCTCCAGGCAGCCAGAATGGGACAACTTGCCGCAGCCAACTCGCCACAGCCAACTCACTGCAGGACAACTCACCATGGGAAAACTCATTGAGGGACAATTCAACAATTCAATTTAATTATTTAAAATAATTTTAAAAATATTTTTTTCATTCACATTTCATTTTGTCCCTCCTTTGGCACCCTTTCTTTAGTGATTCTATCCCATTATTTCTTTGATATTGGTGTAACTCTTGTCCCACAGTGAGTTGTCCCACAGCAAATTGGCCATGGCAAGTGTCCCCGTGGTGAATTGGCGGTTGCGAGTTGACCACAGCAAGTTGTTGTAGACCTCCAGGCAGCATACATACCTAATGCTCCTGCCTCCTATTTGTGCACAACAACCTGTGAAGTGGATTGGGATGAAGAACAGACATTCAACTAACCTCTCTTTAACTTCTTTTGCACAATATGAGATTTGATCTACATTATTGGAACACATGGGCATTTCATTGGAACTACAATCTTGTTCTTCCTCTTCCTCTTCTGCTTGAGCCAGCCCATCAGAAAGGTATACTTCATCACCTTCATCTTCATCAAGTGCACACTGTGTAGATCCTCCCCATGTTGCCATTGTCCTAGCATTAGGAATTTTAAAAGTTATGCTAAAGTATAATAAAAGTGAAATTAAGTCATACAGAGCTAAAACATAACTTCATATCAAAATCAATATATATTTCCCAAATGCATACCATATTCACGGTATACAGAGTTTTAACTTCATGTTTTACTTTTTAAGAATTCTGTGAATCCCAAATGGTATCTAAAGGATAAATATGCATTTTATTGATATACTCCCTTTTGGTGGATTTATTTTGTTAATGCAGAGAACTACAAAATTGATCTTGGAGAACATTTAGTAAACCATGATCTGAGTCTATGACAGGAGGATTCCATTAGAACTAAAATCAGTTTAGCTCTGCCTTAACTGTGCTGAGTATGAAGGGAGGGAAAATGCTATCTGACTTTCAAAATTCTGTTATGTATTATTGTGGAATGTGTTTCATGACCTGGCTTACTTTAAAGGGCTAATAGTATCTATAAAAGAACATGTGATTTTTTTTTTAAAAAAGTAAATTATAATGTAACAGTTGCTGCTCATATGTTTATACCAAGCTATAAACCTGACTACCTGACTAGTATTCTGGCCAATCATAATAATAATTAAAACTGGATTGAGAGGATGAAAGTTTGGAGACATTTGAATCCTAGAAACTTTAATGAAAAGACAAAAATAGAGTCACCTTATAGGGAATACGGGCAGCATAAAAATTTAATAAGTAAAAATAAACATTTTTATATAACTGCTACTGTAGCTACCTGCTAGGCAACCATTTTAACTACAGGGCTCATGAAACAGAGCACAAAGAGGAAGCAACAATATCCCAGCCTTGTTAGCGATTAGGATAAATTGTAGAGAAAAGGATTCACTTCTCCTCAGTTAATGCTGTAATTTTAACTATTTAAATGGATCCTAACCCTTTTGGGGAAAAATACTCTACAGAAAATTTTTCACAACAGATGAATATAATTTAATCTTACTTTTCTGTTCTGCTTTGTTGGGGAGTACACTGAGCCTCTGATCCATTACTTTTAACAGATCCAGGCGCAGTAGGTGAAGCAACTGCTAAATTTTGTCTCCTCTGAAGCTCAGCCATTAAGGCTTCTAGTTGTTTTCTTCTTTGTCGCAATTCTTCTCTTAAAATCTCATGTTTACGCACTTGAGACCAGGTCTGTTAATATTTATAGAACACTCATGAGGGTTAAATCAAAGTACGTTAATACAAAATTATATACAATTTTTTTTGTTAGACACATTGAAACTATGAATGGTTTAAATGCCTTGAATTAAAGTAGTATAGAGGAAAGTTCCATATCAGGCAACTCTAACAGTAATGACATTAAAGAAGAAAAAGAACACAAGAAAGAAAAAAATATTTTTTCAAGCAATTGAAAAAGAACACAAGAAAAAAAACATTCTTTTTTCAAGCCATGATGCATGCTTTCATTAACAAAAAGATGGAGTAAATATTCAGTCAATCAATGATGTAATCAAAGATGAAACAAGTTAGAAAATACAAAAAGTTCTTTGTCATTTCTCCTTTAGTTACTTGTAGCTTTCCTAATGTTTATTATCAAACATTATCAGAGTCTTTAGGACAGTTTGTATATTCCATTTTGCTGTTTTGTTTTTTGAAAGTCCAGTAAGAACAGGAGACAAAGAAAACAAGTTCCCTTTTCAGTTACAATGCTGCTATATCAGTTTCTCCAAGAGAAAAATATAGGAACATTATTAAAGTACCTCACTATCTACTGCCAATTCTTCTGATTGAATCGGAGACTTGTTCACTGTGCTGATTTCATTAGCAGCTGCTGTGGAAGTATTCCCTGCACAATTATCCAGACTAGATGTCAGCTAACAAAAAAGAAATAAATAAATATTAAAATTGCAATTGAAATACTCTAAAAGAACTCAAAATCAAAAGAATGATATACAATATTTTTTATATATTTTTTTAATTAACTCAACTGATTCCAGTAGAGTGAAGAATACTTGATTAGTTTTTGGATATTGCACCTAACTTTTTAAGAATATCTCTTTTAAGCATCTAATATATCTTTCTTCAATTTATTCAAAGCTGCATTTCTAAAGCTTTTTGCAATCAGGACTAAAACACTCTCTTCCCCTTTTTAAAAAATACTAAAATTAATTTTCTTGCTAGTGAGTCACAAATAATATTGCCTGTGAGACGGTCCTTCCCTCATTAGAAATTCAAAGGAATTGTACATACTTGAAGATCTGGGCAAGCCTTCTGCAGGACCTGAATTTTTTCTTGAATATTTATAAGTTTCTTTCTTTCTTCTTGAAGATGTTTAAGTTCTCTCTTTTGTTGCTGAAGTTTAGCTTCATAAAATTTCTCCCTAAAAATAACGAATTTTGTGTTATTATTTTCTGGATGAAAAAATTACAAAAACACATAACAAATAGTAGCCTTGTAACTTAACAGGCAGTTTCTTGACTTTCTTTTATATCAAATTAATTCATAGGAACACAGTTGGGTGTCCAATTTGAAAGCCTGATATATTCATTTTAACATTGAGAATTGGACTGCACCTTCCTAGAAGACAATTAAAAGATTGGCCAAATCCTCCTAAACTGTGTACACTTTCTGGTATAAAGATAAAGATCTTTATATTTTCCAGTATGAAAATCAAAGACTCATATTTTTCCAGTATGAGTCTTTGATCTTTATGTGAGTTTCAATTCAAATGTGTGTCTTCCTCAAATGCACTACTGAATCTGAAGCTCAATTTTATAACATTCCTTAATGAAAAAGATCATACCTTGCTTTTTCATTCAGTCCAACACTTTTCTGTGATTTGTTTGCACTGTTTCGAATGTTGTTTGGTTGTTGCTGTCCTTTTTCTTCCTCAGCCAGGAAGAATTGTTCCACATTACTCTGTCCTGCTGCTTCTGGCTCCATCTCGTCATCCTAAAAGCAATAGCAATATCTTCAGAAATGGTTTCCTTAAAGTTCCACCTATTGCCATTTTCAACATTTTATGTCATTTGAATGAGCTCTCAGTCTTCAGCAGTATCTGAATTCAAAGGCTATGTATTGTCTTTCTTTGGTTACTAGTGTACAATATGTCAACATAGAAAGGACATGTAAGAAATATTTGTGGGAGAAAGTCTAATTATTTAATGGAAACCATGAGCTTCAATTACTTAAGATCCATAGAAAATGATGAGTTTCAGCCCAACTCCTAATGTAATCCAGTGTTAATTTTGATAGCAAACTATTACTGTTCTCCAGAATCATTTTGCACACTAGGGTTATGTAACATTCAGAGGATGGGTGGGAAGCTACTGTTTAAAGAAAAGAGGGCAAATGATTTTTAGAATTAAAAAATACTTGACTAAGGTATGCTGAATACAAATGAGAACTATCAACAAAATTAGAAATGAAATTTATTAATCACTACATAAAAGAGTGCTTATAATTCAGGACTGTTAAAATTTTTACCTTTGATAACAGAATAAACAATGGCTTCTTGACTCAGCTATGTGCAGAACTATCACACAATGCAACTCTCTAGCAACATACTTCTTCCCATGCACAAAACAGTAAACAAAATTCTTAACACACCAATTATCCACATATGTGGAATTTAGTACGTAATAAAGTATTTCACTTTCATGGAAGAAAATAGATATACATATTTCTAGCAATTCAGGGCAGCTGAGTTTAGTTTTGATGATGCCAGTCGTAATTAGTGTCATATTAAATTTACTTTAAAAAGGATGAGTAATTTAGGAAAAAGAATTGAAGTTGTAATTTATTTAGTTGTAAATAAATATCCGAATTACAAACTATCATGAACAGAGGGCAAGAATTCCAGCCATAAGATGATAATGTATGTACCACATATACATCTTCATATATTCAATAATACATTTGGATATTGAGTTGTCAATTTAAATGCCAGTAGACCAGCGGTGGTATGCTACCAGTTCGGCCCAGTTCTGCCGAGCCGGTAG
>AZIM01000114.1:39571-55974 GCA_000516915.1 Ophiophagus hannah
CAGCGGAGACCAAACCGGTTCTCTCCGCTGCTCTGTTGTTGGGCCCNCCCCCCCACCCGCCCGGGCTCCCATAGTCACTTTATCTTCTGCTTTTGAACTGCAGCTGTTTTGCGCAGCACAGAAGTGTGCCACGCGGCAGCTGCCAAAGCGACCGGGAGTGCAGGCTTGCAGGAGGTGAGATGGAACGCCTCTGCGCCTGCGTAAAGTGCATGTTTAGTGCGCTTGCACGCAAAGCATGCCCACCAAGCCACTCCCACCGAACTGGTGATAAAAGTTTTTGAATTCCACCACTGCAGTAGACTCAATGAACGTGCAATAAATACAAATGGAATTCTTCAATTTGGTAGAACTATCACTTAAATGTCATGTATTTCTGTACTAACGAGTTACTATATTAGATTAGAATGCTATATGAAAGTGAAAATATAACTATAATTTAATTTTTAACAAGCCCTCAACATAAAGATCCATTTTCAGTATTTCATCATTTAAAAACTTCTAAAACTGAAACCATTACTGAACAAACCAGACTACATAACTCTCTTAAAAATTATCCTATTACATGACATGGAAAAATTAGGAAAATGTACCTGGACCATAGCGACAAGATTTTGAAGCTGTTTCAGTTTTTGCTTTGCTGCTATAAGTCTGTTAATCTTTTGCTCAAACTCAGCATCTATAGCACCCTCATCAGCTATGCTACTTCTTCGACTGGATAATGAAGTTTTGCTGATTCTATCGGCTTCAGCATCAATATCCTCATCATCATCTTGTGGGACAATCACAGCATCTTCTTTCCTATTATAGTGACAATCTGAAAGGACAATAAACTAAATAAAGGAATGAAGATTTACAGTATTTAATAACCTATTTAAAAATAATTAGCAAAATCCAAAATTAGTGCATTGTTAAAAATCCATTCATAGTACAAATGTTTACAAAATGACAGATAATAAGCACCATCTTAGAGGAGATACATACGCCTAGGGAAGCTATTATAGTCTCTTGGTCATCTTAGCTCCTGTCTTCTGAAATTTCCCTAATTTTGTAATATCTTCTGCAGATTTACCAGAACTACACACAATATTCCAGGTATGGTCCAACCATTGATTTTTTTTATAAGGGCATTATTATATTATTATTTATTTTCAATAACATTTCTTCTTATCCCTAATATGCAGTTAGCCTTTACAGCAGATGCATACTACATCAACACCTGCATTGAGCTGTCCACCTTTAATCCAAGACCAATCACGGCTAGCACTGGTCTGTTTCAACAAGTTGTTACAAGTTTTAACGCTAATGTGCATCATCTTACAACACTTGAATGACTGCTAAAAAATTTAAATGTTACTGATTAATTAATGTTGCAGTAAGAGTTCATGTCAATATATTACAGAATATATATCCAATAAGATATTGAAGCATACCTAAAGTTGAAGGCATATTTGGCATCCTTACATTAGCAGACTGATTATTTATTTCACAGGATGTATTAAGATGTCTTCCATTTCGGTTATTAGTTCCACACTGCAAATTGCTGTTATAGTTAGTTTCAACCCAGTTACTGATTCCTTGGGGATTCCTGTTTTGAAAAAAAATCCAGTAAATCAGTATCTTTAATTTTTCACAAGTTGTATACTACCACAATTACAATTTCATACACATATATACTAAAATACTTACTTACTCGAATATCCCTCTTCCCCTACTATAAATTACCCTAATGGACTTTATCAGAGCAACAAACAATCTTACACAAAGCACTCTGTGTGTATGTTAATGTCAAACTTAAAGAATACTTATTTTCATATTGACATGTTGTACAAAATAACCTTCAAATTCTCACGTTTGTTTCATGCTTTTAAGTAAACAAAAGTCTTGAAATGCAACCATATAATTGTTCCTTTAGGAGAGACATTAGGTTGAATTCAGACAGAGGTGACCTTAGAGCATTCAAATCAAAAGATTTAAAATTTAGTAAATAATCTAAATAGGATTTAACTTGATCAGCTTTACGTATGCCTAAGTCTGAAGAGCCTCAATGATTAAACCAGAAAATGCAAGAAAATATTCTAATCTTGAAATCTCAAATGGAAATAGTTCCTCAAATATCTAAATCCAAACCCAGTTTTGTCTTATTTCTTGTTTGTTAAAAAAAGGAACAGATGCATCTTGGTTCAAAAACGACCTGCTCAAGGACATAAAAGTAAAACTAATCTAAGGAAGGTCTTAGATTACTTAGGTTGATCAGACATCAAAGCTCTAAAAAGCCATCTTCAAATAGGGTAGCAATAGTAAACAAAATTTGATTACGCATGAAATGTGTACAACATACCAATGAAAGACGTGAATCAGTGTTAGTCAAGCAGTAGATTATGATGCTAAGTTACAATTAGTATCAACATACACTATTAGCGTAACAAGTAAAATAAAAAATATTGTCTTCCTCAGGCCCTGAAAAAAAATGGCAGCACGATCAGGAAAGCTTACAATTGTCCCACTGTGCAGTATTACACACACAAAAAGGATAAAATAGATACATTCACTTTAATTTCACTATTATAAACATATTACATGTTCAACATTGGACAAGAACAAATGCCATTAATACAATTATATTTTGATTACACATTACTTATTTATTAACTTATGTGCAAGTAACTAACCTAATAGTTGTAACAGGTTGTGGATTCTCATGTTCAGATTCACAGTCTGACTCTCCAGTCTCTTCTTCCTCCTTAGTATTTTCATTTACAGCATCTGTCATCATATCAGAAGTTTGCTCGTAATAGTGGACTAGTTCACGCAATTCATTCAATCTCTTGCGAACTTCATTCAGCTTCCTAGAAAAAAAACACAAATAGTTTACTTGTAGATATCAAATGGTAGGGATGAGCTCCTTGCTTTCTTTATATAGATTTTATATACAGATTTATATATAGATTTAGATTTTGGCTAATGTATGCACTATTATTAGTTGAATAATTTTGTAAACTATCTTAGAAAACAGATTAGACAAAGACCAGAACTTGTTTGTATCTTGTTCTGTATTAGTCAATTTTATGATAAAGTATTAGAAAAACCTTTGTGCCGAACATTTGTGTAACTTCTTTGAAATCTTGAATACTTAAAATTCAATTAGTGTACAATTCATTTCATGCTGTATTGTGAAGTAACAGAAAAGGTAAGTTAATGTTATTTCTATATTCACAATGGCAGTAGGTCCCATTATTCAAGAGACTTCTTTATTTCTATTTTTGTGTGCCCTGTAAATGCAGGTAGAGTGGGTCCAAGTCCCTTCAATTAAATGTTCCATATCATGCAACTCAGAAAGTATGTGCTTTCTCAGCTTCTAGAACAGTGATGGCTAACCTTTTCCATGTTGCGTGCCAACGAATTTATGTATGCTGTAAGTTACTTCCAGTAAAAATACATATATACCTATTTCAAAAATCCTTATATGCATATTTAATATTCACAATCAAGCTGTATGTTAGCATTAAGCATGAAAATCTACCTTTTCCCCACAATCACTGTTTGTATAAACTGAATTCTTTGCAGTATGGTATTACAACCACAAAAAACAGCTATGACTATGGATTTATATGAAGCAAGTCTCATTACCAATTGCTTTTTTAAAACCAATAAACTACGGTACTTAATAAGCCAACATAATGTAATAAATGGATTACTGAAGCTTTTCTGTTGGATTTAAGTTGTCTTCTTCACTGTCATTCTGTGAGGTCACAGAATCTGGATGATATGCAGCTGAGGATGCTAAGCTGTTTGGTTCTTCATTGACAGCTATTGTAGGCCCTACAGGTACAGAAGCAATTGAAGCTGCGCTCCTTTGATCAATACTCCTTTGAGGAGATCCTGCAGCTGGCAGAACTGCAAAGTTAAAGACAATCCTGTTTAATCCTGTTTTATGTTTAAAAAAAAAGATGCATCTGTTGAAAACTGAAGCAATGAATTTCTGATCAAAGATTAAGGCATATGCTAAAGGTAATTTAACAAAGGTAGTTTTCACTCCATTAAATATATACTCTTTCTAAAACAATAACCTGCAATCATTGGTGGAAAGCACTCCCTGTCTCCTGGGAATCTGGACTACATTGCATCACAAATCACTTATCTTAAAATCAGCATTTACTCATCTTTTTCTCACAAATATTCTCATAGCTTTCTTTAAAGAGTCATTCTCTTTACTGTGGAGATGCTGGAACTTGGAAATATGTAAAATAAATAAGACCACATACTTATTTACATCATGCTTGAGGATAGAAATCTCATCCACATTTATATTATAATTTATCCTTTCGCTACTTGCTTATGATATGAGAGGAAAAAAGAACTAAGTATTTCTGAGAAAGCGGTATTTAGAGAAACTTGACACCTAAATATTAGCAGTCTTATCTCAAAATGCAGCAGAATTGACATGATTTCCATTTTCAATAATTAAGTCAAGGTATCCCAAGTTAATCTCTAAAACTCTAATTTACACTTCAGGGTGCCATCTACTTACATGATGATGAGTTATTAAGATGCTGGTCACGAAGTGTATGCAGTGCTCCTAGCAGTTTATCCATCTTTTGCTTTTTATCCTGCAATGCCACCATCTTACTAAATAGTTGTGCTTTTTTATCAGAAAGTTGCTCAGACATAGAAGAATTCCTGCTCTGAGAAACTTCTCTGGCAAGAGAGAGACTCTCTGCTTGTCTTCTATTATCAGGCACAGGTTGAATCTAAAGAATACATATATTTTATTTTAAGCACTGGAATGTTTAGCAGTGAAATATTTTAAAGTACAGTTAATATGCACACTCCTCTGAGAATAAGCCTCAATTTGAGGTAATTTACTTTTGAACAAATATATACAAGATTGTATAGCAATATCTTAATATTTTTGAAAACTTTACATTAGTTCTCTGTACGTGTGGGTTGTCAGGAGTTTCAAAAAAACCTGTAGTACTGACAAATCACTTTTATAAGATAGAAGCAAAGGCTGGGTATGATCTTTTTCCAATACAATTGCAATTATTTCTCTCTCACTGCAAATACCATATTTTTAGGACTATAAGACGCTCCAAAGTATAAGACACACCTAGCTTTTCAGGAGGAAAACAAGGGGGGAAAAAACTGCCTCTGCCTCCCAGCAATTTGCCTCCTTGCAGCAAACAGCAAGGTCAGCTTCAGCACAGCCTGATTAGCACAAGCAGGTGACTGTCGGTTGGATTGGCCTCCTGACAACCAGCTGTTTCAGGCTGCGGGGAGTGCCATCACCTATTGCCACTTCTGCGTGCCCCATTTTCGGCCTCCGCACACCCCATTTTTGGCCCATTCCAGGTGGTGGGATCGGAATGGGCAGAAAATGGGATGCAGAAGCCAAAAACGGCACGTGGAGGCGGCAATAGGCGATGGTGATCCCTGCAGCCTGAAACAGCTGATTGTCAGGAAGCCGATCCAACAGACAATCAGCTGCTTGTGTTAATCAGGCTGTGCTGAAGCTGACCAGGCTGCTTGCTGCAAGGAGGCAAATTGCTGGGAGGCAGAGGCCGAAGAATGGGAGCCAGTGGGCGGGCGGAGCTTCGGCAACATTCACTGTATAAGACGCAAAGACATTTCCACCCACTTTGGGGGAGAGAGTACGTCTTATACACCGAAAAATACAGTAGTTTTTTTATCAATTGCAGTCAGCTGGATTTTTTTAAACTTCCAGCTAAAATCAGGAAAAAATCCCCTTCTGTGTTGGGCTACAGCTAGAAAAAAGCATATCTCATTTTGTAAAACTGAAATATATCTTTATCTTTCAACCTTCTATACATTTCTATCCTCCAACTTTTTGTTTTGCCCCCAAATTTAAAGCTTCAATGTTATGAAAAAGATAGCTATGTCTTGTTTTGCCAGAAAAATGTGGAAATACCCTTCTGTCATTGTTTAGGTCTTTAATCAGAAGCAGTATAGTCTGAAACAAAAAGAAAACAGCTATTTCTGAAGAAGATCTATATACTACAAAACTCTGATTTTTGATCAGGTGACTGGGGATACTGCAAAGGTTGTAAGTGTGAAAAACTTTCATGTTGCTTTTTTCAATGCCGTCGCAATTTCAAACTGTCATTAAATGAACTGTTACATAAATTGAGGACTACCTGTATATGGAGAATGATGGAAATGGAAGCTGCCGATAAAAACCAATGGAGAAAACAAATATTTAACTGAATTAAGACTAAATACAGCATGTCTACAAGGAAGGGAAAAAATGCAACAACGAAACCTGGGCATTATTAATGGATACAGAATGCTGACTGAATTAGGGAGGAAAGCAAAAAAATATGAAACCTTTCACAAAACTTCCCCAAATACATTTTATTGTGATGCTAAACATGTCAAGTTATATACTGCTGATTTTCATCAGCAAACTAGTCATAAGATCATTTGTACACTCACTTAAAAGTTTACCTGAGAATCATGAAGCTGGTTATGAAAACGCTGAATTAAATCATTTAATTCTTCATTCAGCTCGGATGTTAGACTCACTCCAGAAACGCTACCAGTTGTTTCTGTTATAACTAAAAGGAGGATGGAAAAAAGAACAGTCCTATTCGGATATCAATTTACAAGCTAATTAAAAATTAAAAACAAAAATTCAATTACATCAAGAATATTTATAAATATTATTTTTCTTTGGAAATATGAAAAGCATGAGCTGTTAATTACACACAAATTTCTGGTATTAATAGCTTATTATAATACATAATGTAGTATAATACATTCATTATTGTTTACTTTCTAAATATTTCTTGCTTTTCATCTCATGCATACTTAACTAGACGTTTTTATTTTAATATACATATACTTCCAGCATTGAACTGAAAGCCAAGCTGAATGCAGCATCAGCATCTTTCATTTTTTTTAAAGCTTCCGATACATTTCTCATCAATGCTGCTAAAAAATCATCTAAATTCTAATTTAAATTCTCAATGAACATATTTTTCAAGTGCCTGAGCAATGTGGCCCATAAAACTTTTGTCCGTTTAGAAGTGCTTTTTTTTAATATATTAAAGTTCAACATACCAGAATCATCCATGACAGCAATAGCTTGTTCTGCTTTATGATGAAGAGCAAGCAAGGCAGCTTGCCTCCCCTTCAGAGCCTTTAACTGTTCCTGCTGTTGTAGCATCCTTTTCAGTAAGTCATGCTGCTTCTTTAGGTTTGCAAGTTCTTCTGTAGCTTCTTGCTGAGGATCTCTAGCCTGAAAAATAATCATCATTTATATTGGACCAGAAATAATTTCATTACTTTTTACAATTACAATTTGCAAAACACTCCTGTGATAAAGGAATTAAATCTTAATCTAATATTAAGCATAATATTATACTAAAAGGATGAGTCAGTTTTTTAATAACAATGAAGAATGTTGACACTATTATTTCAAGTAAATAGCAAAAATTTATGCTTAGCAGATTAAATGTGCTTAACTATCACACTGACCATTTTTCCCCCTAAAAGTTTGGGTTGAGAATGGGTTGAGAATAATTTAAGTACAATACTTAAGAGCCAGTCAGTAACAGAAGAAAAATCAACAGAACATCCAAAACCTTATTATTTCAATGGAAGGAAATGAAATCTACATCTTCCACTAAAGTAAAGCTATTCAGAATAGACTGCCTTATAAAACTGTGATACTATGTTAGAGTAAAAGTGGGGATGGGGGGAAGACCCCAACAGAAGTAAAGGACAAAACACAATTTTTACTCAGTTCAAATTCCTTCTTGAAATTATCCAAGCCAAAAACAAAGAACAACACTTTTAATATCTAAAGTCTAATTCAATACTTGAGGGGAATTTTTAAGATGGAAGAGGGAAAGAGAAGATTTTTTTTAAAAAAGAAAAGTATGGGATTAATCTAAGCAAAATAAAAACAGATCCAAGTCATGCAACAAATAACTTCTCAAACTTTTAACAGCTGTACAGGTAGTTCTCGATTTATGACAGTTCATTTAGAGACCATTTGAAGTTACAATGGCACTGAAAAAAACAACGTATGACCATTTTTCACACTTATAACCATTGTAGTATCCCCATGATCATTTGATCAAAATTCAGATACTTTGCAACTGATTCCTATTTATAATGGTTGCAATGTCCTGAGGTCATGTAATCACCTTTTGACAAGCAAAGTCAATCAGGAAGCCAGTCACTTAGCATTCATGTTACTAACTTAAGAACTGCAGTGGTTCATTTAACAACTGTGGCAAGAAAGATAGTAAAATGGGGCAAAATTCACTTAACAAATGTCTTACTTAGCAACAGAGATTTTGCGCTCAATTGTGATCATAAGTCAAGCACTACCTGTATAGACATATAGAAGACAAAGAAACCATATTAACCCATTTCTGCCTACAGAAGTACCCAATTCACAAAGTGGGAATCTCTGCTAGAATTCATTCATTTTTTAAAAGCTGGTCAGAATCCAAATCCCATTAAAAATGCCATTTTAGGAAACAATAGGCAACTTTTAAAGTAATTATCTGATCAATAACATAGAATTTTGAGAGAAAAGTTCAAGAGATACTGTAGTCAATTATGCCAATGCAAATCAATGAACTTGAAGATTAGTAGCATCATAGAAAAGATTCCATATGGAAGCCCTCAACTTATTGGTTTTTAAAGAATACTACCTTCTACAAATAAACAGTATTTTCCTGGAATAAATAATACTTAAGAAACACTATAAAATGTATTAATTCAAACATTAATTCTAACAGACATTACCAAAAAGAATGAAGAAATAATTGAAACAAAATAAATACTGATTGGATTTTAAAGAAAAAGGGAAGGCTTAAAAGATTAAGACCTTTTACTGAAAGATTCCCAAGGTAATATTTAGTAGTACCTTTGAGAGCAATCCAGGTTCTTGGCTATTTATCCTACTAGACCAGATTTCCCTGCCATTCAGGGCAGTTGTGTCTCTTTTCCCTTTTGGAGCTGCTGTAACATCCATGTCTGAAACCTGTCCTTGAGTAGCTGAATTCCCTAGTTTGTCCTCAATGCAGGGCCGAGTTTTCAGACTAAAAGATACCTCCTTTATCAAATAATTTAGTAAGTCAGACTGTGAGCATATATTTCAGTGAAGCATAATTTTTCAAATTATTGGCCTATTGATTTGTCAATACAATACGTCTGTACTTAGTTCATTGCAATTTTATTTGTCTCAATGTATCAAACACTATGATCCAGAGGACATACAGGAATTTCACTCTCCTTTAGGTAGTTTTTTCCGTTAAATATTTCAATTACCATTTAAATTTCAAAAGGTAAGAAAGAAAACAGTTCAAAAGTATGGAGGCAATTATTCTAATCAGGAAAACACTGTTGCCTCATGGATAGCATACACACATTTCTATGAATTATGACTAGTATAAATTCAGTAATTATTTCAACAGGATATAGGTCAAGCCTTGAAATCCATTATGTAATATTAAGCCTACAACATATATTATTAATGGTCAAAGGTTCTCAAACTCGGAATTCAATTTGAGACAACCCATATCAAGCACACAACAGCTATTATGCATTAAACAGGGTTGCTCCAAATTCATCATACATGTTTTGATATTAACAAATGTGTTTTTTGAGGTTGAGAAACATTTCAAGCATTTTGGTAAGTTCAGAATGGCCCTAAAATATTTCCAGTAAGACTGTTTTGTTTTGAGCTTGAAATGTGTTACATATCACTATAATCTCATATGCATAAGTAAAGTTCTCATATGTGCTGCAGAAGATTATCGTTCATGGAAGAGAATGATAGGTTAGTGTTTTGTTAAACTCATCAATCTCAAGCGACTACTTTTTTTAACATTTAATACTGGTCACTTTTTAAACTTTCAAGATTATTACACACTTAGCTTTGTTCCTACAGTATCCCAATGTTTTTTTAAAAAATGAATCTTTTGACAAGTTTTTCAAAGGAATATGCTAACACAAGCCAGTTATTCTCATCATTTATAAGGAAGAATTGTTGCTTCTGAATAAAAAGGTAAACTTGTTACACTCATCATGTCCTAAATGAATATTTTGGTTTGCCCAAAATATTTGGTTTGCCCAAAATCATCAATCAGAATTTTTCTGATTGAGGGATAGCTGCAATCAAATATAAAATACAAAGTAATTTCTCAGAATCCCACAAAGCCAATTATAAACTTATCAATATATTATTTTTGGAAAAAGTGAGGTAGGACAGTTCCTTCTAAAGTAATAAAATTCAGTAATAATGTGTTTGATTACAGATTTTATAATACTTAGCACTGTAAATAATGAAAAATCGGTGTTTTAAATAAATTCTGATCTTAAATTATCTCAAAAATTGTCTTCACTTGTAGTACCTTAATTACTAAAAAGTAGCTTACCGTTGTATCTGAAACTTCAGACTGCACATCTAAGTTTAGTGATGTGCTCTCAGCTACAGAACCAGATCCCACAGCTGAATCTATAGTCCGACCATCCTCCTCATTTTCTCTAGCCTGAAATATTTTTGTGGTATAAATAAAAAACTAATAAATGAAATAATAAAATGAATGTTATGGAGATAGTGCTATATAACAAACTCAGCCCCCATTTGATTTTATGATTTTTTTCAGTGAATTTCAATTGTCTTTCAAACTTACTAGCATTTTCTGCAAAAATTTCAGGTAAGATTTCTCTTGTTCTTTCAGATGATCTATGAGATGTGATAAGCGTTCAACATTAGCAGATCTCTCATTTTTTTCAACAAGGTCTTCTCTCATGGAACTAGCTTTTGCAATGTAGTCACGAATTTGAACTAATCTGCTCACAATCTGAAAAAGTCACAAAAGTAATAATAAATTGGGTTGACTTGATGTACTGGATATAAAGCACTATCATAAAACAAATACATTTCAAGACCTGTCACCTATTAATATGGGACAAACTAATGGATCAAAATACAAAGCGAATTAACAAGGCAATGGAATTCTTTACATGGATTTATGATTACTTATAAACTACACGTATTTACAGTTCTTAAACAGGTGGTTAGAACTCTCAAAGGAATTATGAACCACTTACAAGAGGATCACATTTTAAAATGTTCTATAGGAATGGTTGTTCAGATTAGATTTCTAACCAATACTATTTACAAACTGATTATATACCACCCTCTTATGTCTGTTCTATGTTCTTATAAAATATTTTGAATTTAAGGTTTTTCTTCATGTATATAGTTTTGTAAAATCTGAAATCTTTTAAAATTAATCACTAGATCAAAAATGTCTATTAAGTTTTTTAATTTGCTTTAAAATATAAGCTATTTCATGCATTGGGCTTTTGAGCATTGTAATGTACAAAAGTTTCATTTCTGCAATATCTGCCGAAGCTTAGAACTTGTGTTAGCTTAAATATCTGAGTATTCAAAATTGGAAAGGTTTGATATAAGAAAAAGTCTGCTGATACCGGTAATTATAATAAAACTAAGGCCAAATTATGAAAGTGCAATAAAATATAAAAATATTTTAATTTCACAAGTTTTTGCTATTCTAAAAAAAAGTCTATGTTATTTGTGCAAAACTACTATCCATTGAGAATATAAGTCAAGAAAACTAAAATGATACCTAGAAGCAAGTCATGCCAAAAGTTCTATCTTTGTTTTGATACAAAAATGATTATTAATGTTTATTTCTTGCCCAACCCTAATCTCAAAAAAAAAAAAAAAACCCCAGTAATTTTATTTCTTGTGTGAGGGGGGGAAGTATTATGCAAACCCTTTTATCATTTTAGGGGGAAGTGATAAAGTTTGAGAACTGCAGAAATAATGAATTAACTACCCACCAGCGCTTATTACAAGATGAGGTCATGTAAGGTTTTTAATGCATTTTTAAAACACCATTAGAAAAATCACATGTAGTAGTGCATAACAAAAATATATTTTAGCTCTTAGCATCACTTTAAAGTTGAATCATTTTCAACATTAAAATTTTGTAGAAAACATCAGCAAAGAATGCACAAAAGCATTACTCTTTAAGATGAAACCCTATGTGGGGAGGACTGATGACACAATGCAAGCTAACTCTGCCTACAGCCTGGAGCTCAATCCTGACAGGATCAAGGCGGACTCAGCCTTTCATCCTTCTGAGGTTGGTAAAAATGAGGACCCAGATTGTTGCAACATGCTGACATTGAAAACCGCCCAGAGAGTGCTATAAAGCACTATGGGGTAGTGCTTTATTGCTATGGGGTAGTTCTTATTGCTATGAAATACAAACAGCACCTGGCTACTGTCCACCGCAGGTTCACCTCTACCATCTTCTTCAATTGAGACTGGACAATTCTGCAACAAATCTTTATTCAAAGCAGCAGTAAATAAGTCTTTATATTTTGAAGATGCACCAGTTTCTTGTATTTGAGAAGTCATTGCAGCATCTTTGCCCTTATTAGTATTAATCTGTAGTGATAGGAAGTTGAATGGTTTTCTGTTTTCATTAAGCTGGCGTTTGTTGTTAGCAGCTGTTGCTCTGCCTTGAGAATCACTTCCAATACTTCTCTATGTAAGAGTGAAACATCAACACATTATTCGAGTTTCCAATAATCATGTACTTCTTATATGTAATCTTATGGGGTATTACCCATGCTCTGAATAAGCAAATATTATTTTCTATATCATTGCTTCAAAATCAATACAGTCTGTAGTTGTTAAATATCAAGCAGAAACATAAACAGGGATTTTTTTATTTGCAGAAGTAAAAAAATGATTATAGTAACAATAACTTTAATCTAAAAAAATGTATATTATTGTTGCTCAGAGCTACCAAAACTAGGCAACTGATTCTGTAACTATTCTTCCCAAAATAATGGGCAGACACTAGCGTTCTCAGACTGAAACAAAGCACCAAAAAGCAAAGCACATTCTGGCAGTTGCTAACTTTTACATTTCTTTCTTTGATCCTTCGACAGTAAAAAAATCTTAATGAAACATAGTAATCATTTGTTATGCTAAAAAAAGTAAAACCTTCAGAAGTTGAAATTGGTATGATTCAAGAATTACTATAACGATAACAAAGCTAGGTATCACCCAGATGATCTTGGATGATCCCTAACAAAGAAACAGGACTGTACCTGTTTAGTATTTGAATGGGACACCACCAGGAAGTCCCAGACATGTAGACTTAACTGACAACTCCAAAAAAAAACCCAAAAACCCTGGAAAACAATAATGTCAAGCTATTTCCACGTGGTCCCAAAAAAACTTCATGGACATGTTTATTGATGTATCTTTAACTTAGTTTCAATTTTATATAACAGCCTTACATTTTGAAACAAGAAAAAAAGCTTTTCTTTTCTTCTCATAGGAAGAAAAGTAATTGGATATTCTACATTCTAACTTAAGTAGAACAATAAATAAATTAAGTCACTTGAAGGCAATTCATATTTTCTTTACCACAGTATGAGCAGCTGTATTAAAGCCAGCAATACCAGGAAAAATATTTAATGTGACTCCTGACAAAATTCCTTATCTTACATTTCCACACTGAAATAATGATTTTATAGACAAATCCAGACAATTTGTCCTTTCTTACAAATAGCACAACTCCAATTATGCCTAACCAACATAACTTGCAATGTAAAAGTAGGTGGCATGTGTCTTGAAGTGAAACATCTCAGGTTTGCATGGCCATACTATACTTTCCTCAGTACAGAACTATGTCAACTCACCTCAACATTGAGTTGAATAAGATTATTTACTCCATTTTTTCTTAAATATTCACATATATATAAATAAATATAAATATAAATATAAATTTTGTTTAGTAAAGATAAAACACAAACCTGGTCTAAATCACTGAAATTTATTCTTTGTTTAAGCTTTTCCAGTTCTGTCTGTTCTGGAACAGACATTTGGGTTATATATCTGGTACGAGGGAAAGTATGTGGAGTCTTTGATTTCCTTCGTCCAACTTCTGGGGTAGATTCTGGAGAAATATCATTGGTAAATCTTGTTTCACTTTCAGCAGAAACTTTTTTTTGGTTTTTTTCTGAAGATCTATTTGGCCTCTTTGGCTGACTTCCCCAACTCTAAAATAAAATATACACAGCACAAAATCACAAGGGAACGGTTTAAAATTAAAGATACTGATATTTAAAATGGCAAAGAGGAAAAAAAATCCTACCAGAATATTTTAATTAAAATTTACTTCCTGCTGAAGATATGTTACAATCTACATATTTTCTCAATTCTGTAAAATTGATTTCAAGCTTATACTTTCAACATTTCTTATATTGTTGCTTTTCTTCTAACAGCACATTACGTTTTCAATTATTAAACTTTGTAATTTTATAAACTTCATAATTCATTTCAAGAAGTTAGAAGAACATTAATGCATGATCCCCATTTCATACGAATATACCGAAGAAACTGTAGCAATACCGTATTGTTCAATCGATCATCAAGGCTTTCATGGCTCCAGCTTGGTAAGTCATGGTCGTCTATTCCTTCTTCAAAAGGACTTCCTCCTGTAGCCATTGTGGTGATGATCAGCTATTGAAAAAATAAATAGCTACAGAATAGACATATATTTTAGCATGCTATCTTTTAATTTATACATAATTAAGATATTGCATCAATTCAAATGTAATGAGAATATACTGAACAAGATCAGTCACAATTATAATTTCTATCATATTTGAATTAGTTCTTAAAACATTGAAGATCTACCCACTAGCGCATCAATTAATGAATCTTTTTAATAGTATATTTAAAAGCCTTTTTATTTTAATTATTTTTAAACATATGTTGTTTCTAAATCAAATCTGACACAATTTTCCACAATAGTTTAACTCAAAGGAATTTCCAGAACTAAGCTCAATTTTACTGTACGTGCAAGAATGCTGTAATACAGTTGAGATCATACAGCAAAACATATCTATTTAGCACTATCCTATTTTTGTATTCAAGTATTTTTAAATTTTTATTCAAAGATAAACATATTTAAGATGCAGCTTAATCACTTAAGAGATGTTTACAGTACTAAATCCTGTAAATGCAGTAAATCCTGCATTAAATTAAAAGATGGAACAAAGTAGTCCTCAACTTATGACAATTGAACCCAAAATTTCTGTTGTTAAGACATTTGTTAAGTGAGTTTTGCTCCATTTCTTGCCACAGTTAAAGAGAATCATTGCAGTTGATAAGTTAGTAACACAGTTGTTAAGTAAATTTGGCTTCCCCACTGATTTTGCTTGTCAAAAGCTTGCAAAAAGTGATCACAAAGCAATGGGACAAAGCAATGGTTATAAAAACAAGTCACTTGCCAAGCATTTGAATTTTGATCACATGATCATAGGGATGTTACAAAGGTCGTAAATGTCAATAATAGTCATGTCACTTTTTTCAGTGTCGTGACTTTGAAAAGTCACTAAATGAACTGTTGTTAAGTCAAGGACTACCTGTACTAATGTCTGCATAGACCATCTATCTCCGTGATAGTGAACCTATGACAGGCGTGCCAAAAGTGGCACACAGAGCCACTTCTGCCGGCACACAAGAGGTCGCCCAGAAGAGCCCCACTGCACATGCGTGCATGCCACCCACCTGCCGATTGTTGGTTATCTGGCGCGCATGCACGGGGGGGTGTGGGAGACGTGCGCACATACGCAGAAAATTGGATTAATTCAGTGAATCATGGTTCAATTACCAGGGACTAGTAAATTATGTAAGCTAAAAATGAAAAGAACTTTGCATTTTTATATATGAGTGACAACAAAAATTTGATGGATAAGTCAGCCTGTCCTGAAAACTCAAAGAGATTTTTCACCTGAATTCATAGTTTTAGTGGATAATGAAAATATCAAAAAGTTATAAAGCAATAAATTTAGGACACAAAGCATCTATGAGTTAGAAACTTAGTTCTTATATTGCTTTTGTAGAAATTATAAAAAAAATAGGTCTGCACAATGGCCCAGTTTAATGACTGTGAAACAAACCCTTCTCTTCGCCCCCACCAAGTTAACGTTGGGTTTGCCTATATGCCCTTCTATGTTATTCTTCTGTACCTCAATTACATTTTAAGAAAGCAACCCAGTAGGGGGGAGACTGAATTTTATAAACTATCTTTCAACAATCCAACAGACTTCCAGCCATGGCTGACACTCATCTCCTGTTAAGACGCTTAATAATTCTAAGTATCTTTTGAGCAACTGCCTTGTTGCATAAAATGTTTCACAGATTTATATCTATAAGTCAATATCAGTACATAAATCAGATAACAGATAATCAGAGTTGGAAGGGACCCTGTAGGTCATCTAATCCAACCCCCCGCCCAAGCAGGAGACCCTACACCATTTCTGACAGAGGGGAGTCCAACCTCTTCTTGAAAGTCTCAAGTGAT
>AZIM01000114.1:81691-92175 GCA_000516915.1 Ophiophagus hannah
CCTAGGATATTTCAATTTTCTAGGAGAGGGTTGGGTGCTAACTTCCTACAATTGTACATGTGTGTGTGTGTTGTTTTTGTGAGGTTACTGTTATAATGCTGGTGATGTATTAAAAGTTTTAATTTGGTATTTTTATTGTTTGTTTGCTAGCCATATAGGATTATTTTATGTAACAGATATGATCATATAAAATTTTCAAATACGTAACAGAACAATCATAGATCAGTCCCAGAATTCATTTCCTGGGAATTTTCTTTCAATTTTGGCATTCTTATCCCAGTATTAAGAATTGAAGAGATCTATTTTCTGTTTAAAATAGTTCTTTCTGGCATGAAGCTCATGGGTTCCAACCTGTCGTTAAATAGGGAAAAGTCCATTTCCTGTCATGCTTGTTTCATTAGACTAGGAATGCTTTCAGATAAGTATTTTTTGGCTTTCATTTTTAGGGGCTGCATGCTTGCCTATTTTCTCAAAGCTGTCTCCATCTTTTTCTCTAGTGACAAAAGTACATTAAGAGATGGAAGAATGACACTTTTGCCACAGGGTATTCCTCTCTGCATTTTCTCCTCCATCACAGACAAACTCGTTCCTTATGCTGACCCAGCAACACAGTTAGCCACAGGAAAACTGCCTTTTTATACTGATTGTTAGAGCATTAGCAAAGCTCCTTTAGACTGTCATTGTGCCCGTCCCTCCAGGATGCTTTCCTGACTAGCTGCCTAATCTCAGCACATATTTTCTACCGCCATAGATTGGATTGCACTGAACAGCAAGAATTAAATGAAAAACAAAAAATCTAAAATGCAACCCAAATATTTAAACAGTGAATATGCACTCCATCTTGATCCAGAGTCAATATGCCTTGAGCTACAAATGCTTATTTAACACAGCCTAGAAATGAATGTCAAAGATGAGAAGGACTTGGTTTAAAAATAACGACTTAATTTTCTTGTTACCAGTCTTTCATATTCACCCATCGCTGCCTTCCCATCTAGTTCATTTCCTGCTGTTGTTCAACAACCCTGAATTATGTCTTGTAGAATGCAGAAAAAGGAGGAAAAAAGCCTAGCCCGATTAATCCTCTCTTTTACCACAAATAATAGTATGTATATAATAGTAGTATAGCTGTGGTAATTACCTACTTTTAAGTCCAGCCAAACTTAATTAAGTTGAATGATGGGAAGGCTTATGTTTTAAACTGACGAATTTCAAATGCACAATTATAAGAAAATAATTTCTGCTATTGTCACATTAATAGAAAGGGAACATTAACAGACTAATGTGATTTTGAACATGATAAATATATACAGCATTTGTATAAAGCAAAGCAAAGCACCTTTGGCATAGTATGTAATTTTTTTCAGTCTCCAGAATTCCCAGTGCAGATGTTGGAACTGAAAAATAACAATGTAAGCCAGAGTCCGGTCTTTTTGGTCCTGTGGGCATATTTGGAATTTTTAGAGAATGTTGAGGCATGTTCCATAACTGGTATGGTCAGTTCCTAAATTAGCAAAAGGCAAACTAGTTAGGTTATTGGAAATACAGATGATGCATGAGGCTTTTGTTGTGTAGTATTCTACTTTCCCCCTTTTAAAACCAATATTTTCAAAATGTAGTGCAGGGATCCTGGTGAAAACTAGGATATGACTTGGGAATGCTGGCAATGATCCAATAGTACTAACTGTTAAGCAACTTACAACTTACTGGCCATAATTGGGGAAGAGGGTTCTATGTCTATATTCATATTGCTCTGATGCAAGAGCACACCAGTGTTTCCAAAAGACACGTCCTCAGGTTAACACCTTTATCTTACTGCCAGTTCACAGCTGAGGCTGATCACAAGTGAATTGAGATCCCCCATTCTGTAAGTCGTGTTTCCTGTTTATATAACTTTCTGGTTATAAGAACCTCTGTGGCACATGGAAGGGGAAAAAAAGATGATACTGTTGGAGGTGCAGTGTTGGTTGCAATTGGTCCTGCTTAGGACAGCTTTTTCTATCCCGTATGCTAGACTCAGCACCTTTATTTGGCTATGAAAGAGATCGGAACCCCAGCTTCATAGCCACTTGTTTCCTCTTTTTTAAATGGGCAGGTTGACGTCATTTTGGGTGACCTACTCCCTCACGCAAATGAAACTATAGTTCTAATAAAAAAGATCCATTCTTGTGCTTTTGTGACTTTTGTGGTAGGGCATTCCCTTCACAATGCCTGCACTTTGCAACTCCCACACTGATCCTTACAGGAAACCTGCATACTCAATGTGGCTCCAGCAGCTGCATTTCAAAACTCAAATGACCACTGGATGGTGGCCTAGATATATAAAACATTGATTGCTGCTACCTTGTAAAGGTTTTTTAAAAAAAGTTTCTGTTAATGGGTGATCACTGGAGAAGATCATTACTGTGTATAAAGAACAATTACAAGGTTGTACATAGCAATTAGAAGAGGCTTTTCATATGGTAGATGGTGTTGAAGGGTCTTTGGAATATTGTGTGTTGAAGTTGAATGGATATCAATGCAGCAGACTCCCATTTCAGGAGTCTGTGTGAACAGGATTTGGAGTGGCATGATTTCCTGATGGCCTTGGATTGGGAATACAGCTGGGTGGATGTGCCTTCATCTCTTCTCTTCCTTCTCTTTGTCTCGTCTTGTCTTGTCTAATTGCTAATCTCATGTCATTCCCTTCTGCCTTTCTTTCCAGGCACAGACAACATGATTTTTGACCTTCCATCTGGTAGAATGTAGTTAACTAGGTCCTGGGATTGGTTTATCCATATGAAGAATTTCCCATAAATAAATATTTTTTCTATACTTAGGAAATCTGCTTAATTAAGTATTATTCAGATCAGGTTCTGGTATTAGGCACTCTAACATGCACACATAATTCATACCTCATTCCTCAATTGTCTTCAAAGCATGTCTATGAAATTCCTTACAATGCCCATTTTAGTGATATCAATCCACCAGTTATTCATAAATGCCTTTTATTTGGTGCCAAAATTTCTCTATCTCCAGAATAAACTCTAATTATGTTCTAAATCAGCATCAATTAAATGTGAGAAAAACAGCACAGAGCAAACATGACAATTAGAGAATGTATGTCATTTATCAACATTTTTATTTAGAATAACAAAAATAAGGGGATGTTGTACACCCTGGTTTTTTTATTAGTTTACTTGATGTTGATTGAACCCTCTTGAAATTCTTTTGTCACTTTTAAAAAACAGAGTCAAGAAAGGGTTTTCTACCACACATTATTCTATATATCTTGAAAATTCCCCAGTTATTTTTAGCTCTATATTTGTTGTGTAGGCACCTTGTCAGGAACAAAAGCAATCTGTCCCATTCAGTTTTCCTAAATGACTAGGAGCAATAAACAAGAACTTAAAAGCACATTCCATATTATCTGAATGTAATAGGATTTTGTAGGAACTGGTTATGAACTGACACTGCAGTACTTAGCAACTCACTGATGAGCCCCATGTCTTTCCTCTCCTTCCTGAAGACTGTAGGAAGTTGTTTCCAAGAGCAGCTGAGACTCCAGGCCCAAGTGAGACTTCTGGAACACAGTGTGAAGCAACAACAGGCAAGAATTGTGAACCTCTTAATGGAGAGAGATATACAGAGCAGAGATAAAGAAGGGGAAAACACTGTTATCAATCTGGGAGAAGAAACTAACTACAAAGGTTAGAAATAAATTTCATCTTTGTTCTTCAGGTGGCCTCAAATCATTCATTTTACAAACCTGAGGGATGAACAAAATTTAGAATCTGTTCCATGCCTTCAACTTCTAAACTTTACATAGAACCACCAGTTTTGAATTGTTTGCCTGCTGTCATTTCAACTTTTCAACTATATACAGTAAATATTGTATGTATGTATGTATGTATGTATGTATGTATGTATGTATGTATGGGCATAGGTAAAAATAAAGATTTCCCCTTTCCAGTGTGTCTGATTCTAGGGGGCAGTGCTTATCTCTGTTTCTTAGCCGAGAGAGCCAGCATTATCTGAAGACATTTCCATGGTTCTGTCGCCAGCCTGACTGTATGCTGAGGCACATGGAACACTGTTTCCAACTAGCTGCTAAGCCATTGTGCATGCATACACACAAACACACATCGCTGTCCATGTAGTCATCAACCCATATCATAATAAACTTCAAATCATGGTTTCTCATGTAATATTCCATCAGACATTATTTCTCAGTTTGGATGTTGCATCAACTGTAGTAAAACATAACAGTTTGGCATAACAATCAAAATTAATTAACACATTAATTAATTAAGCGCACTTACTAAGGAGTATTTTCATGTAATTTAGTAAATGTGATTCACATTGTGCTGTACATCAGTATTTGGTTATTAGAATTTTCTTTATGCTAAATTCTGGCATATGCTGAAACTTGGATTTCAAGTTTGAAACTCTTTGTCGAAAACCATGTAGCATGGTCCAACCTTAAGAAACTGAAGAATATTAATATTAAGTTTGACTAGGGAAGTGGCATAAAGAGTGAAGTAGATTTTTGACATGTTTTCCATCAATCATTGACTGAAACAAAAGTGAGCTGGTAATAACTGTGAAAAATATTTGCAGGATGTGTATTTCTGCAGGTCTGTTTTACATTGCTTATTTAAATGTGAAATTATATATCTTGAATTTTTCCAGTAGCTTTCATAAACCAATGGTTCAGCCAAGGCAGAACATTGAACAAGAGTAACCAAGACAGTTAATGAAGGCTGGCTAAGCATCATAGTATGGACTAACTCAAACTTTAATTCTATATTTGAATTGAATGCAGTTTCAGTAAGTAACTAGCAGTCATTCTAGCCAATTTGCATAAGTTTTGTGTTCTATCATTGAATGGTTCAGTGAAGAGATCAAGCAACCAGGTTCTATTAAAATCATTGCTTCTGACTGTTCGATGCTAGAACCACATCTCTGTTAAGTATTTCCTTAGTTCTGCCTTATGATCCTTTTGCTATCAAGCCATGATGGGATAGCTCCCCCTGTGCCTGATGGAAAAGGTCAGCTTTTATTAACATTTTATGTCTGTTTTGTTCCCTATTTCTCCCAGCACTAATTCATCTTCCACTCCTTATGGTAAAGGTATGCAAAGTTATCCAATCTACTCACATGCAGAATCAATATCATTGGTTATAATTAACTTTTGAAGATTAACTATGACCAATATTAAGCCAAAGAGAGATGGATTTGCCAACTATACCATTTTAGAAGACACTTAGCAATTCTTTAGCTCAGGCATGATCAATTTTATCCAAGCTAATGGAAGTGCAATCCCATTTTGTTTTCTTTTGCTGCCTCTTATTGCTGTTAATTTTTTATCAAATACTTTTAAGACTTTACTGTTGAACATAAAAATAATCCAGGGGGTTGGGAAGGACAAAAATACATATACGTGTGCATATGTGACCTCAAGAAGACTATTTTAAACATATTCAATATTTTTTTCCAAAAAAATTGTTTGTAAGTCCAAATACATGCGATATGCATTCATAAATGGTGACTAGAATTAAATAAATGCATCCTTCATTGTATGGATTTCCTATTTTTTCAATGTTTAATATTATGTAACCAAAAAAAAGGCACAGAAAAAGAATAAACAGGACACTTTGGAATATGATACATGAATGGCATTTTCCTCATTAAATTAAAAGTTGTATAGGTATACTATGTAATGTTTTATAGAAGGAAGGAGAATATGACTGAACTGTATTATTTAAACCCATTGATGTTGTACCATGATTCAGATTGTGCTGAGATCTATCATGCTGGTCATACACAAAGTGGATTTTACAAGATGAAACCTCTAAAGAGCCCCAGTGGATTCTTTGCCTACTGTGATATGGCAGAAGGAGGTGGGTGGACAATCTTTCAGAGACGGTCAGATGGGAGTCAAAATTTTAATAGGTAAGAAGAGAATATTTGTAGTTCAGGTTTGAACTATGATGTCCTTGGTGCTCTCTAAACGTGGTTGCTTTCTTGAAGACATTTCATTACCAAAATAGATAACATCATCAATGCTACTAGGGAGTGGGGCTTGGTCTTATTTTTATATACTAATGGCTTGCTCTATCAGTGTTGGTGGGAATGATAATATTTTCATTAAATAAAATATAATATGTAAGATATAATAGGTAAAGTTTTGGTTAAACAGATTAAAATCCCTAGATTCATCTCACAGGCTTGTTATTTTTGAAACAAAATTAATTTAGAATGTCCAATTCTTATGGATAAAAATGAAAACGTATCTTTTGTAAAAATGTATGCTCAAACTAGTGTAGCTCAATGCAACTTTTAAAATGGTTGTTAGTTAAGATATAATTTACTGTAGAATCAAAACTGGATAGTTTTTTTTAACTAAATGCATGAAAAAATTGTATGGACACAAAGGGCTAGGCCTGAAATTCCCCCAAATACCAAAAATGTCCAGGTGCCCTTGCTAAATCTTAGATAACTAATTTATTTCCAGATAAAGACTGTAAACTCATGCGATAAATAGCAAGATTCCCTTTGGTGGCTTGCTGAGTAAGACACTGTTACACTGAGGAGGAAAAAGTGTAGGAAGATAGAAATCAGTGGTCTTTTATTATACTTCACACTGATTTAATGAATTTTTATTTAAAATTTATTTCTTTATTATGTTAATACAGCTGTCCATTTCATGGAAAGTGACTCTGAACAGCATACAACAATCCACTAAACAGGAAGACTGTAAAGTAATAATTTCCTAAAACCATTATATAATGATTATTTTAAAAGTTTCAAATAAAAGCAGTATTTATTAGTCAGATCTATATTTCTTGTTATTTTAAACAGAAGTAGCATAATGATTCTGCTTTGAGGGTATAATAAGGTTTATTGATTGTTATTGTTGGAGGACCTGAAATTGCAATCAAATCCTTGTAGTCATTGATCATAATAGAAAGTAAATCTATAAAATGAATTGAATTTCCTTTGTTTTTTGCCTAGAAACCAAATATATGTTTGTAATTTGTAATTGTTAGAGAACTGCACAAACTGTTTTAAAGACACTTGATAATCCTCTGTGATTTATACAGATCAGAGATGTTAATCTTTTTTTCCAGAAATTGGACTGAATATGAGCAGGGTTTTGGAGATTTTACTTCAGGAAATGGAGAATACTGGCTTGGGAATAAAAACCTTCATTATCTGACTTCCCAGGGTAAGAAAAACATAATAGTTTATTAGAAACAAACCAAAAACAATAATAAGGGATTTATTGATTTTGTAACAATGTGCAGGAAAGCCAGAACTCAATAGCATTTCTTCACAATTGTAGTTCAAATTAAGGTGTCTCTGAGTGTGATTTATTGCTGAGTTTGTTAACAGTTTTAGATACATTCTGATAATAGTGATATCTCAGGGAATACATTTATATAATTCATTTGATTTAGATGCCACCCAACTCCAGATGACTATGGGCAACTCACAATGTAATAGACAAAATAAATTACAATATGAATAAGAAACAGGAAGATAACAGACACAAGATAAATAAATAAAAAAGCTACAAATAAAACACCAGGATGATAAATCCAGCCAACTCAAGAAGACATGTATAAAGAAATCCAGGAAGGAGCCAGCCTACCCTGGGAGAACATCTAGGCCTCAAGAATGCCTTCAGGATAAGAGCCACTTGGATCTCAGTAATAGTCTCATTCCAGAGGGCAAGTGTTGTGACAAAGAAGACCCAGTTTCTGTATTCTGGTAGATTATATTGTTTAATTGAAGGAACCCAAGGGCCACCAAACCTGCCACCCTCTCAGCTGGACAGACACCACAAGACATAAGCATTCCCTCCAATAACCAGGCTCTAGGGTATATAGGGCTTTATAGGTCATAACTAGTAGTTTCAACTGCACCCGGAAGCAAACTGGCAGCAATCACATCTCACAGAACAGGGATCTGGGAATAAGGAGACAGAGCCATCACTGCCGGCACTGCACGGACTTCAAAGGTAGCCCCATTACAGTCCATTGAAGTAGCTAAGCTGCAGAATGTGTAGGGCATGAGTGACTCTCTGTAGAGCCTCTTGTTACATCTTGTAGAATTTGGGATTTTTGGACTTTCTTCTAAAGAAGCATGTCCAGGAAATCTATGAAAAGAATTTAAGATCATTTTTACAGCTTGCAAAGTTTACTTCTATATCAGAGAAATGCATTCTGCAGAGATGGATGTATAGGGCAAAATAAACACTTGCAAACTACTCAGTCTCTCTTAAAAATTGTTATCTGCCCCAAGATCCCAGGCACTTTCTTTCCAACCTGGTATCCCTTTCCATTTGCGTTGGAATCCAGCTCTCTTAATTCCTTTACGTAGATCAGGGGTCTTCAACCTTAAACATTCAAAGAGCCATTTGGACCCATTTCCCAACAGTAAAGAAAACACCAGGAGCCAATAATTTAACAGCCGGTGTGACTGGGCGGGCATGGCCAACTCAACATCACTCACTCCCACCCAGTCACCTCCTGCTCTGGAANCTCAGGCCAGGCAAGGAGTGACGGGGAGGGGAGGGGAGGGTCAGCCATTGGTGGGATCAGTCGACAGGGAACTTCAGCAGAGAGCTGAAAGAGCAGCATGTGGCTCCAGAGCCGCAGGTTGCAGACCCCTGATCTAGATGATGGGTATTGTGGTCCAGCAGAATTAGAGGACAGACTAATAAAAGCTACTTTAGGTAAAGTGGTTATTTTGTTTTTAAAAATACCCCACAAACCTCCAGCATTTTATTTGTATATTTGCTGGTTCTTATAGAATAATCTCAATGTGATTATTACAATTTGCATATTTTAAAATAGCTGTTCTGGACACCGAGTCAAATTGATACAGAAAAGAGAAACAACACTTACTGGCAAGTGGAAATCACAATCACATCTACAAACTCTATCAATATAGAATTATAGCGAAGCAAATCTTCCCAGTGTTTTCTCCTACCCAGGCAAGAGAGAATTTCTCAAAACACTGGGCATTCAGTTGTAGATTGTGTTTAGTCTGATAATCCAACAGCTAATTTCAAGCCTGGGATGTGTAAACACAGGACATAAGTGTGGGTGGGGGTGGGGAGGTTCTTTGATCTGACTGTGTATGTGTATATGTATCGTTCTTTGCTTGTTCTGATTGTGAGGTCTGAATAGCTTGCCCCACAGTCAGAACAAAGCAAAGCACCACACAGTTAATATAATTCAGGTGTTAAATACATGGTTAGCTATCACTAATGCATTATACCAAAATGCTGAGTTCCCAAGTGTAAAGGGCAAGATCTCTGATTACAATTATATAATAAATTTATTTTTAATAATAGATAATAAATTTTCAACAAAATTCCACATTAACCTACCATGATTAATCAAAGTATATCAATATCATGCTAAGCAACAGGAAGTTCAAACTGCTAAAAAATGAGCAGTTAGCCACGGTATCTGAATTCTCTCAATGCCTGCAGTGAATTGAATGGAAGTTCTCCCTTCCTCTCTTCTGAATATTGCACTTTCATTGTTCTTTTCAATTCAGGAAATTATACCTTGAGGATCGATTTGTCTGACTTTATGGATGAACAGCGTTTTGCACAGTATGAAAAGTTTCGAGTTGCAGATGAGCAGGTAGTAGAAGTAGCTTCATTAGAACTTGGAATTCGAAATACGCAGCATAAGAAAATCACTATTTCACAAATGTTGTATCATTCAGAATTCTGGGTGTGTATGAGTGTGTGTGTTTTAGTGTGTTAGACTAAATGATCTCCATTCAGCTGTGAACATCATTAATTGTGGGCAGTCAAGAGTGTATAACAAGAGGGTTAGTAAGATCTCTGAAGGAAAACATTCTCTTATCTAACCAATTTCGCAGAGTCCCCATGAGAAGATGGCCTTCTCATATCTCTTAAAGGCTAGACAGGAATTCCAATTATACAATTCTCTTACTCCTTTTCTCAACTTCTTTGTTAGAATTCCTACAAGATGAATTGTGGGCAATATTCTGGAACAGCTGGTGACTCTCTCACTGGGGGGTTTCACCCTGAAGTTAAATGGTGGGCAAATCACCAAGGGATGAAATTCAGTACCAAAGACAGAGATAATGACAATTATGAAAAGAATTGTGCTGAAGAAGATCAAGCTGGCTGGTGGTTTAACAGGTTGGCTATCTTTTCATGTTATTTTGACTTAGAACTATTTCTCCCCCTAAACTCATGTAAAATAATACAAAAGTTGTGGTTCTGAGTAGCTTTCTATAGCCAAGTTAAGTGCTAATGCTTATTCTGCCATTATAAATTGCAAATAAATCTCAATTAGTGCAGTCAATTAATTTCACAAAATAGTCATATTATTTGAATTTGCACTGTTTGCTGTTCAAAGTGATACAGGTGAAACAGTCTGTGTTGCTTTGGGGAGCCATGTCATCTGCTGGTGTTGGTCCACTGTGCTTCATTAAGTCCAGGGTCAACGCAG
>AZIM01000114.1:126694-136888 GCA_000516915.1 Ophiophagus hannah
CCCCCCCTCCCCCCCTCCCCCGCCAGCTTTAGGCACTGCTAGGGCTTAAGAGCAAAGTTGGCAGGGATGTCGCGGCTGGTCAAAGGGCTCCTTGTATTGATCTCTATTGCGCTTGCGCGGAACCGCCAAGTATGTGGAAAGCGACCTGGCCGGGTGTTGCAGCTTTTAAAAAGAGAAAAGCAATCTCCTAATCCACCAATAAACGAACGCTGTAACGTGCCTTATTTGAGAGCTGACATACATTAGTGGGTGTGCAGTGACCGCTAGGCTTAGAAGGTCCCTTTCACTTCTTCCTTTCTTTTCCTAAATGGCAGAAAGGTCCCAAGAGGAAGGTGAAGCCAAGCGATGCCCTCAGTTGCCAAGAAGTGGTTCAGATTTCATCCTCCTCTTGGACCTCCCTAAGAGCTTTCATCCTGTAAACCACGTCTGCCAAACTTAGATATCCTAAAAGTGCATATGGCTTAGTAATTGGTTCTTTCTCTATTGCTTTTGGTCATTCGCTTAAAATATTCTCATGGCTTTAATGAGAAAGGCTGAAAGAGGGTCTCAATTTGGATCCGAGAAAGAAAAGTTGAGTTCAGAAGTTCCTGCTTCTGCTTTCCTTGTAAAGTGGTTTTTTTTTTCTTGAAGGGTGGCTGCTACAAAGAGAAATTATGGTCTGAGTATGAAACATTTCATCTGTTAGAATCAGTATGCAAAATAATAAAATATCTTCATTGAGTTCAATGGCTGCACTTAACAATTGAGCAGGTAAAATTTCTAGCAAGTTTAGAATTGATTGTCCTTGTGTGATAACTGTAGAGAATGAAAGATCTGTGATTCAGGTCCTGTAGGTTCTCTTTCCCCCTTTTTTGCTGATGTCCTTAATAAAGATTCTGGACAATTTGGTCTCCCTCTGAACAGCTTTTAGCTTAGAAAGTTTCTGAGTTAGAAAGTGCTGCTGTAAATAAAGATAATGTCCATGTTCCCCATACTATTCTTGCATCAAATTGCTTTTGTGCAGCTTTCTTTCACTTAGGCTAGTTAGGATCAGGTTTACTCAACACAGTGATAGCCAAGACAGGGTTTGTATTGAACCTGGTTATAATTAACTGATATTTTATCTCCCATCCATGTATTTAACATATGCAGAAAAGCTCAGAGGAACACAGCAGAATTTTATAACCAAGTATGGAATTTCTAAAGGCTGTAGGAAAAAGAGACTATTTCAACGTGACTTGCTTAGGGGCTATAAACCAAGCTTGTGAACCAAACTACAAGACGAACTCTGCTTTGTGTGATGCTCCAGGCTATGGATAAAGGTGTGATTAAGACAAGTGGTTTGGATATGCTTAACTTGCTTCTAGTTAAGATAAATTGTCAGATATGCAATTTTCTGGCTTTTCTGTCAGGTTGCACTCTGCATTTCTTTCACATCCAATGAAATGCCCTTTCTCCTGCAGCAAGGCTTCCCAACTCTGGCAATGATGAGACACCACCAGGAGTTCAACTTCCAGAGTTCTGGGAATTGAAGTCTATACTTCTTAATGCTGTCAATATAGGGAAACCCTACCCTAAAGAGACAGTTGCATTCTTAACTCAGATCTCCTTTACCATCTTTAAGCATTCTGCTGTACATAATAAAAAATAGTGACTTCCAGTAGGATCCTCACAATTGTACCACACTACAGGTGGTCCTCACTTTGTAGCTGAATGAGATAACCAGTGGTGTCTTCAGCTGGCCAACAGGAAAGGAGAGAAAATGCCACTTCTTCTCCTGCATTTCTTGCTGTGTTTGTTTTCATAGTGAAAAAGAAACAATTCACTCTTCAGAGAACCACAAAAAGTAATTCCATGATCAACTCAGAAAGTTTGAGGTGTGTGTGTGTGTGTGAGAGAGAGAGAGAAAGAGACAGACACAGACAGACAGGCAAGACAGACAGACTGGGGAGAGCCAGTGCCACTTAGTTTTGATTACCAAACTGAGGTGGTATTTCTGACCAGTGGGAAATTATTTTCCCTATAGTTCCAAAGGAGATGCTGCAAAATTATTTGTGAAAGGTTTCTTCTGGAAAAGTAGTTGAGTTGCAAGCTAATTGGCTCAGCTTACAAAGACTTCTGCAATTACAGGGTATTGTGAGGGGAAAGAAATTTGGATTGGTGAAGCCCTTGTATGTCTTATACATTAATGTTAGTTTGTAAACTTAAGTAGACATGCAGTTGTATAGTATCTGAAGTCCCTTATAAATAAAAATCGATGTAAAATGTATAATTCTCTAGAATTTCAATATAGTTTTCAGTCTTAATGTAATGTTCAATATTCTAACGCCTAATGTCTTTCCCACATTTTTCTTTGAAAAAATTCAACTTTAATAATGACTCAGTAGGTGGATAAAAATGCCAAATCCAGTCTAAACATTTGGCTGTCTGTGCATTCAGCAACAACAATAATAGAAAAAGAGGTAGCCTCGTAACCAAGTAGCTGGAAGTAAGGATAAAAAAATTACTGTAAATTTTAAATTAAAGATTTACAAAGCTCTTAAAAAGCAAGTGAGTTTTTGTTCACAAGTAAAGACAAACTTCTCTTTTCTCATTTTTCTGTAAAAGTGTGTAAAAGTACTTTGATAACCTAATGTTTGACTCCTTCATATGGTAGTTATCTGCCTGATTTAGTTAATGACTGGATTCCTAAATTATGTTAAGCCATATTTGGGGTTTCATGTTGAATTTGGAATCTAGCTATTGTAATATATAAACCATAGCATATTATAGTGTATAAATAAGGAAGGTTGGTCTTCACTAACTATTTTTATCCATTCTGGAAGGGGAATTGTCTTTGATTTTTTTTGTCCTATATTATTTATAGTAGCATAGTTTACAGAACCAACTGGAAACATTTTAGTGATAGAAACATGTAGACTAATGGAATTGATTTAAATGAATTACAAAAGAAGCTGGTAATATCTGTTTCACTGCTCAAGTTTAAGGAACTTAATATTTCTACCATATATAGGAAGATGTGGTCTACTTGAATTAGTTTATATATTTCCTGACAAGCCAGGTATTGTTCTTTGAAATGGGGGATAGTCTGTTAATTTTGAAATTTATACAAAGATTAAAAGGTCAGAAATCATTGTAGCCCAATTATTAATTTTATCCTTAATAACTAAGCTGCAATTGGTCTGTGGATCAATATGGATCCCATAAGACACTAGTGAGTATCAGAAGGGTTCAGTATGTGAATTTTATTTTGCTGACTGTGGAATTCTGGGAGTTGCTAAGATTGAAAAACCTTGCCTTTAGAGTAAAAGTAGCTTGCAAAACAAAAACTTATTCAAACATGCTTAAAACAAATCTTGAACTGTTTGCCTCTTTCCTGTAGGATTAAAATGTAATAAATAAGGCCTTTTGCTAGTAGGTCAACTGTTTAAATGTGATGATTTCTACCAAATGATTGTGCCTTTTGACTGGTAGTTTGATTAGGCAGCTTTGGAAAAATGCTTAGTTGCTTTCAGTACATGTACTTCCTTTTGTTTCTATTTATATAAAACCCTGCTGGCAAAGATACAGGAACCAGAAGGGGCACTCACTTTGAATCTGATATTGTTTTGAATGACTTCTTGAGGCTCACTAAGAAGTTAAAGGATCAGAAATGATTTTTAAACCCTGTTAGCTTAAACACTTAATCACACTTTGAAGACAGGAAACACAATAACCTCTGGATTTCATGAGTTTATTCAAGACAGTAAGTGCCCTGCTTCAGAATGCTGGCATCTAAAATGCCACTAAGTTAAACATTTTCAGACACAACTTGCAAATTTGTAGCAATAATTTTATTGTTGATTAGCCTATAAGCCATATTAAATTAAAAATACAGAATATAAAACACAGAATGTTAATATGTAAAATTGAAATTAAAACATTAAAAATGAAAATCATATTTATATATCACCCCTGCAATTAATCCCAATCAGGCCCACATTTTCGGCTCTCAACTGCTTTATTCAAATAAAGGACTGTGTTATATGGGATTTTTGAATCATGATCACACATATAATATGTTTTAATAATAAAGATCCCAAGTGGTTGTTTACCTAATGTGCAGTCCAAGATACTGATCTTTCTCTCTCTCTCTTATACAATTGTAAATTTGTCATTAAAATCAGGTTACTTTATATATTTTAATCTTATTAAAATATGCAGGTATTAAGGAAGAAATTGTGTTAAAATTAATATCAACATTGCTATCATTTTAGTATCTCATAATGTTTGGTTGATGTTTGTACTACATGAGAAGTATTCAGATTGTAGGGTAAAGAATGGAACTCAATTCTGATTAAACAGGCTGTTTTCATAATTTTTATGTATTATTTTTAACAATGGTTAAAGAGTCACTTTTAGTAAGATGGCCTATATAAATTTGAATAATATAAATAAATTATCCAATTAATGCTTATTTATAATCTGTATTTCTTGAATACAGTCAGACATCATGCCCTGTAATTTACTTAGTCATGACTTATTTAGTAAAGCCCATTGGCTGAACTCACACAACACATGTTAAACATGCAGCATTCATGGTTTGCAAACCAGAATTGGTGATTCATGCAGCAAGCCAGTTCAAAAGAAAACAACTGCATTTTGGCTTTTCATGATGTGCATGCTAGCCACACAAGCTGATTTTCAGCACATATTGATTTGTTGAAAACCATATACAAATTGTGGTTCTAAAATGACCATATTAGAAACAGACCCAAATGTGAGTGATGCTCAACAAAACCAATACATTTTGGTTGAATATATGATTGCTGCTGTTTTTCATTGAGTTTTTATTGAAATATGATGAAAAATACATTTGCATGTCCTCACTATAAAGAGCAAATTATTTGTAGTTGGAATTTAATTGTTTTAATAATGTAGTACTTGATTTTTTATTTCTTTCAAAGGAAGAAAGCAAATTTACAAGGCTTTGTTCTAGATCCTTAAAATGTTTGTGGAGAAATCTGTAGTCTGTAGCTATTTCATACACTATCAGACTCTCTCACTTCTTATGGTATTGATATAAAACTGACAAAATATGGATCATTTCTCACTGTGTTACTTCTCTATCCAGTTCATTTAAACTGGCAAATGTTCAAAATCACTGAATTTTGTGTTAGTTTTAATTGGGATTAGTAAATGAGGATGCTTCTGTATGGCTGCTGTTTTCAGTCCTGTTATCTCACAACTGATTTAGTTTAACATATTATATCCCTTACTATCACCATATTCAAACTAAGATCTTGTGTGTGAAACAGTTGCCCTTCCAGCAGACTGGTAGGGGATGGCAAGAATGCCAGCCAGCACCCAGCCTTTTCCTGTCCTTGCACTTAGCTTGCCATGTGATGGGATTTTTTTCTGCAATTATTTCAAATAAATAAAACAATCCTATTTGGAAAACAATACCAAAATTGTCTTTCTACTTAGTTTAGTAATATTGGTGGGACAAGCTCTGAGGCATCAGCCTTAACAGAAAGGCAGAGATGGAAGGTGAAATGCAAGAAGAGTTTGCAGCAATGGGAAATAAGTTGTCACTAATTACATAATTGTTTTTCCAGGTGCTGCTTCTGTGTGCTAGTTGAGATGGTTTCTTCAAAAGAAACTGTTCTTCTCCACTCAAGTTTATTTAGGCCAGCATTTTTCCTTAATTTGGTAAATTTGTCTGTGTTTTCTTTCACATCCTAATAGAGGTTCCCTACCTTGGTGATGCCAGCTTTTGAATGAGAGTATTGTCCTTCTTTTTTACAAGCTTACCAGCTTAAAACATTTTTTCATTCAACATTTTCATAAACATTCAGCAACTAATTAAAAAGGCTAATTAAAAATGTTATTATTGAGAACATTGTTAATAAAATAACATAAAGGAATGTATCCCTAATCTTCCTTACCTTTTCCACCTTTTTCATGTAGTATCCCAAAATCTGATTTCTGAATTTTTAAAAATCTATGCTTGTTTCTATCAATGATATTTAGTTTTCTTGACAGACTGGATGACTCCATAGACATTTTCTTATTTACTTTTTGTTCATGAATGAATTAGAAAATCATTTTTTGCTTGAAGGAAAATAATTAGTATTTTTATCACTCAAAATATAATATTTTATTCTTCATTCACCATTATATTTTTCTAATTTAATCACATTTATGCCTTAATTTACAAGTAAATCTTTTCTCCTGTGTCTTACTGAAGTTTCTAAAATGATGTCAATCAACTATGAATAATTTACATTCTTTGTTGTTATTAATCCAGTATCAAATATTCATATGAAGTGTGTGTATAGAGTTAAATTAACAAATTGTTGTCCCATCTTCATTGCTTGGCAATTTTAAAACTGCAGAATTGTTTAAAAAAAGAAAATAATAACCAATATCCTTGAGTTAAACTCTGATTTCAATGTAGCAGTTCCTAGATCCTTATCCCATATTTAAAAATTTTAATTTATGGTGCTGACATTCATGATACAGCATTCTGCTATGGGCCTTTATTATATTGCTTGAAATATTTCTTAAAATATTTCTTCTCTATTCCTATTTACATGCATTGATGTTGATTATAACTCCAAGTGCTGTAAAGACAGTTGGTAGTTATCAGCATGGCTATTTGCTAAAGTTGAATTGAACTGATTATGGCAAAATGTACATTGTAGCTGTTTGACATATGAAAATTATACACCTGTACACTTATCTGCAATGCTGATGGGACTCAGAGTAAAAAAATCACATGAGACTTTTTATAGTGTAATTAAATAAAGGTAGACTAACCATATTGATGGGAGAGTGAGAGATTCTGTAGAGGTCATTCAGTAATACCGTGGAAGTTATATTTAGGTCTTGTGTATAACAGAGTCCAGCTAGAGTAAAGCTGCTATTAATATAGTTAAGTTATTTATATGCAATGGTCTGTAGTAAGAAGATAGTAACATTGCTTCTCCCAATCTCCTAGACACTGATTCAAGAATCACTGGAATTATTCCTTTGCCGTCAGTACTTGCTACTACTATTATGGTTATTTATGAATGTGAACAATCAGGCTAAACAGTAAAATACAACTTGTTTAGCAAGCTTTCTACAGCCTTACAAAATAAAATTCTGCTTATTGACTTGCTAAGAAAAGCACTGTTCATGCAGATTGTTTGTATGAAGAACAAACAAAGATTAGCGAATTAAGGACCTAATGCAGTGTTTCTCAACCTTAACAAGCTTAGGTTCTGTGGACTCCCAGAATTCCCCAGCCAACATACTTAAGGTTGCTGAGCTTGAAAAACACTGACCTAATAGTTTGCAAATATATAAAGTAGCTGTGGATATTTTTTTCTCAGATATGATAAATGTAAAAAAGGCATGAGCACGTTTCAAATATAGTCAAATGTTCTTGGACAATCTAAAATTTACGAGTCAGAGACTGGTACAAATGGGATATGGCTGAGATTAAATAATGCTGAGCCAAGAACCTGTTCTGAATACTAGAATTAAATGTTCAAAGTCTTTAAGTAGTAAAGCCTGATGACTGCTTTTATTAAATTAGCAAGACTTGTTTACTCCCAGTTAGTTACTACAAACCATATCGTATATATACTATACTAAATTTGCAAATTTGGAAAAGACTGTTGGGTTATAATATTTATTAAATTTATATTATGCCCACCTCACTGTTGAAGTGACACTCTACAGCAGGGGTGTCAAACTCAAGGCAGTGCTTAGATCTGGCTTGGCCTGGAAATAGCAAACAACCAGCCCGCAGTGCCTCTGCTATCAAAAATGGGGTGCAGGGAGCCATTCTGGGCCTGGACAGCCTCCTGCAGCACTCTGGCAGCCAAATTGGAGCATGGGGGGCTGTGTGTGGCTCCCCCCATCCCATTTCGGCTGCCAGAGTGCTTCAGGAGACCATCCAGGCCCAGAACGGGGTGCAGAGGGGGTCATGTGCAGCCCTCCCATGCCCCATTTTGGCTGCCTGAGTGCTGCAGGAGGATGTCCTTGATTCAGAATGTTATAAAAGGAAGGAAAGATAAAATATTTTACCTTTCAGGCTTGCAGGATTCTGCTACTATAGCCTATGTCAATAATTTATAGTTCTAGTCTTCCTATGGAGTCAGTTTCTTGATCTGATCTCTCTCTCATAGGGTGGTCAAGTAGATCAGGTATGTATTAAAAAATAAAATCACAGAAACGTACACTTTTCTATTTTTATAAGTGTATAAAACCATGACTGCGGAGATGCAGTCCCGTGTCACACCCACCCCAGCCATGCCCACCCAGGCCATGCCCCCCCTCTGGCCCTCCGAGGTCAAACACAACCCTNATGTGGCCCTCAATGAAATCAAGTTTGAAACCCCTGCTCTACATTATTGTAAGTAAAGGATCTGCACAGAGAATCTGGGGCAAATCTTCCTATGAAAAAGATGGGTTTTCCTGTAACTCACATTTGAAATCTATGAGAGATGAGTGGTATGGTAATAATAAACAAAGAATAATAAACAAACAGAAATAGAGATCTGTTTTTTTATGTGACCAACCAATATACTGTATGTAGATCATTAATGATCATTAAAGAGATAGCAAGTTGGAATGAGGACTACAGTGCTACCACAAAGTCTGCAAATACCTGAAAATTGTCATAGAAGAGGGAGTAGATTTGCTCTCTACTCAAAAGGGCAGGACCAGAACAAATGGGTTAAAATTAAAGGAACAAGATTCATGTTAGTCTCAAGAGGAACATATGCTAACTGTACAAACAGACCCTAGAATATGTTTTCACAACTGAAAGCTTTCAAGTAGGGGTTAGATGGTCATCCATAAAAGATGTTGTAATGGCCCCTAAACTGAGCAGAGGATTGAATTAGATGACCTCTAAGTAAGGTATCTTACACATTTTATGATTCTGTAATTCTAATAACAACATGATAAGTAAAATGGTTTTAGGTAATACCTAGTTAAATAAGATGAGAACTATTAAAACAAAATTTGTTTTTTTTAATAAATCCAGCAGTATGTTAATACTTCTAAATTCAGGGTCTTGAGATTTAAAATGCATAAAGCAAGCATTTGTGATATTCAAGAGCTCTGATTTACAAAAAGTCCTGAAGAAGTTATGTTAAGACTGAAACAAAATAGGAGTCAGTTAAACCTATCATCTTTCTACCCTCACTATTTAAAGGAGAGTTTGGAATTTGACTAGAGATGTTTAATGTGTTGGTCAACTTCAGTTGATGCCTGCATATATTGGATGTAATTTTGAGAACAGTGAATAGTATATAGTAGATTAGGAACAGGATTGTAATACAACTGGTAGTAGGTGTGAATGAGACCTAACTAATTTAATGGGTCTTTAAGTGATATTCCTGCTGTAGAGTATATTTTAGGTAAAACAGGAGCTTCTGTAACCCATCCCTTTGTAACCTGTTGCATGCATTGTACATTAAAAAAAATCAGGCTTCAATCTTGTTGTATCTGCCATTTGATACCCTTGACCCCTCCCATACCTAATAACCCTACATGAGAGGTTTATACATTATAGTATACTACATTATAGTAACATATGGTTACTATGTTTAACCATTATGATAATCAAATCATTATCATTATTTGAGATGCATTATTATGCATCTCAGAAGATGCCTCTATTAAACTGAAGTTTGCAGATGATACAACAGTGNNNGGTCTCATTCGAGACAATGACGAATCTGCATACAGATGGGAGTTTGAACACCTAGCCTTGTGGTGCAAACAGAACAATCTTGAACTAAACATACTCAAAACCGTACAAATTGTGGTAGATTTTAGGAGAAACCCTCCTATACTACCACCTCTTGCAATACTAGACAACACAGTATCAACAGTAGAGACTTTCAAGTTTCTAGATTCTATCATATCTCAATACCTAAAATGGGTACCTAACATCAAAAACATCATCAAAAATGCACAACAAAGAATATTCTTTCTGTGCCAACTCAGATTTGATTCTACAGAGGAATTACTGAGTCTGTCATCTGCGCTTCTATAACTGTCTGATTTGGTTCTGCAACCCAACAAGACAGANACAGACTTCAGAGGATAATTAGGACTACAGAAAAAACAATTGCTGCCAACCTGCCTTCCATTGTATACTGCATGAGTCAGAAAGAGGACTGTGAAAATACCTACAGACCCCACCACATCCTGGACATAAACTGTTTCAAC
>AZIM01000114.1:137274-155819 GCA_000516915.1 Ophiophagus hannah
CCTCTCCTCTCCTCTCCTCTACTCTCCTCTACTCTACTCTACTCTACTCTACTCTATGTTTACTTTGTAATGGACTATTTCCTCCATCCAAGTGTCCCAAATATCATAGAGAATTATGAACCTAATTAGAATATTAGGGTTTCCTAGGCAGAAGGAATAATATTAAACAGATGGAATTTATGGAAGTCTAGACAAGATGGGTGGTGCACAAACCAAATAAATACATAAGGGTGAACTTGCATGCAAAATCTCACTGAATTAACTATTTTTAATTAACTTTTGGTGAGAAGGGGGGGATTCAGGATCTACCAGTTCTTCTAACATGGGCATACATTTCACATATGTCAGAATTTCTTCCAATCACTGTAGCAGTTACAAAAAAAAGCATAAATCAAAACTCAGGGTTCAGTTTTATGAGCAAGTGATAGGAATCTTACTTGTTTAAATCATCTTCTGAGGCTGGGTGTAGAAGAGAGAAAAATGTGTGTTCAAATTTGAAAATGATTTCATTTTATTTTCCTGTAGTTTGTAGGCCTTAAGAGCCCATTCTTGACTATTTTATGCTGGAAAAGAAAATGGATCCTGTTTTCCATTCAGGAGCAACAGTAGCCTAACAAATCTCAATTTTTAAGGAGATACTTAACTCAGTTTTGTACCTTATATATAATTCTGTTGAAAACTGTCTTGACCATTTAAAATAACTTCTATAATTGTTTGAGACTAAGAATGTAAATGCTGCACAATGCCACAAAATTACTTTGGCTTCTTTCAGATTGCAAGGTTTAGCAAATCATCTTCTCTAGCAGTCCCTAAATAAAGTAGAATGCCAGCAGACTGCTGTCCTCTGCCTCTTAAGTGTGTAATGGGCTGTTCACTTTACCAAGCTGTTTTTTCTGTATGTAAAATAGCAGAGTTAGCTGTTGCTGGAAGCTATTGGATATCTACAGTATGTGTTACATCCTTATTCAAAAGCCATGAAAGGCTTTGCAAGAATTACTGGACCTTATATTGCTGGCAGACAAGTAGCCCTTGATGTAGGGTTGGCAGCTAGTCCCAGGAAAATTCTTCTGCTAGAAAAAAGTTATTAAATTCTGCCTTGTTACTGCTGCACTACTGAGCTGCTGAATCCACCCTGTCTCATGAGAGGAGCCTTTGTAACAGGGAAAAAAAATCCACATTTTTCTTGCTCTAGTATTTTGTAATGTGGTGAAGTATGTTAGGAATAAAACCTACAAATTGGAGAGTAGTTAAATACAGGGAAGAAAAGGGAAGATGAGAACAAAAGGAAAATATTACTTTAAAATTACTCATTTTTAAATGTTGATATTAGATTCATTCATTTATACTTGATTTAATTTAGAGTCACTGTAGAACACACCACAGAACCTCTGTTTCATCTGTCATGAAATTTATTTATTNTCTGTCATGAAATTTATTTATTTATTTAATAAAATTATGAAGACTAATCCATGTTGTGGTTGAGCATAGTATATTATCTGAATCATATAATGGATCTAGGTTATTATTAATGTGAAGAGCGTTATTTATAATCTCAATTTGTGTTTATTGGGTTTATAATTATTACTTTAGTCTTGACTGCATGTGTGATGCAATCTGGAAAATAGGCTAATATATTGTTAAATCCTCTTCCTAAGCCAACCCCCCCCCCCCCCAACCACNNCCCCCCCCCCCCGATACAGAACCAGGGAGTACTAGTATGTTTTTATGAAAGAAATAAAGTATGATAGTATTTGCAATTTCACATACTTTGGTCTATGGGTAACAAGTTTATATCTTAGTTTGCCAAAGTAAAAGAGAATTGGATTAATGGGATTTTAGAAATACCATGTCAGAAATTCTTATACCAAATAAGAGCACGTTGCTCTTGTTTGGGGAGGGAAGATTTAAAACCTGTAGTAGACTATATTAAGAAAATCATGCACATTAAGCATTAATATAAAATTCATTCAGTTTCAGAGGGTGATTCACAATGTGATTTGTTAGTCATATGTAGCATATTTAAGGAACCAAATATCAGTATATTAACCTTCCCTAGAAGTAAGTGCAGGCTACATTGAGGTTAGTGAGATTTCTAATTAGTTCTAAATAAAATTAAGTTGTTACTGCTATTATGCATTGATTGAATTATGTGTACTGTGGATACTCTATGACCCTCCCATTATGAAAATACTTGTTAGGTACATACGAATCAAAACATAGGAAATGTTTACTGGCTCCAATATTACTATTTAAAAAGCTAATGCTTTGTTTGTTTATAGAACAAATGATACATTTTGGATACTTGTAAGATAGAGGGGGTGTTGTGGTTCAGTGGTTAAAGATACTGATCTTCTCAGCTGGAGAGAACTGTCGGGTACAAACTTTGGGTTCACGAGTGCAATGAAGTTAGCTCCCATTACTTGCCCCAGCTTCTGCCAACCTAGCAGTTTGAAAGCATGCAAATGTGAGTAGATAAATAAGTACCACTTTGATGGGAAAATAACAGCGTTTTGTGCACCTTAGTATATAATCATACTGGCCACATGAGCACAGAAGTGTCTTTGGACAATGTGGGAATCAGACATGACTGGACACGGGAAACCTTTATCTTTTAAAATAGATCCTTTTGAAAATGCCAATAGCAATGAACAATGGATGATAAACTCAATTTGTTTTTTTTAAAACTGCAACATTTTTCTGACTTAGAATATTGCTTCTGATATCAACTTGCATCTTAGAGTTGTTTTAAACAAATAAATGGGTGTTGGTGTAGTTTTAATTGGGGTTATCTATTTATTCGGCTAATTTGGTTTAATTGGTTTTTAATATATTTATGTTTTTATGTTTGTTGTTTTTAGTGTGTAAGCTGCCCCGAGTCCTCTGGGAGATGGGGNAATAAATAAATAAATAAATAAATGTAGTATGATTTAAAAAAACATTTGGATTGTTTTTTGGCTTGTATAGGTTCCCAGTATTTGTTTTCTAAATTCAAAAGTCACTTAAGATTTAAAGAAGAAAACATTTCCTTCTCTTAACCTCCCAAATAATTAGCTTGACTATAGCTAATTACATACAGCACAGTAAAACAATAGGCTTACTAGCACTGATATTACCTATTTTGGGTAATGAAACATCTGCAAGAAAACAATCAAGTTCAAAATACCAAAGACCCTTTATTACAACCTTGAGTTACAGATATTCTCCTTTATTGGTACTATAGGCTATAGTGCAACAATGCCATTGAGACATATTAGCAAAACTGCTCTTGTGGTAATATAAGTGGAGGTTTGAATAGCATTTTTGTGACATTTTATCTTGAAAATAAAAGGAAAAATCCCTGTCCAAAACTTGCTTTGTCCCCAAAGTAGCAGCTATCCAATCTTATTTGTGATTGCAGTGCTTCTATGTGTCCTATACCAATACCGATGAGAAAAAAATAAATATTCTGAACTAGAAAATCTTGAGTCTGCAGCAGGGATCCCCAATCCCCGGGCTGTGACCCACTATCGGGCCGCAGTGTGTTCAGAACCAGGCCACAGAAGTTGTGGGTGAATGTGTAGTGGGTGGGCGAGCACATGTATGTACAGCCCGATCTGTGCCTCTGCTCATGCATCTCTCCCCTCTTGCTGGTCCAGAAGGCTGAAAAGATAGGAGATTGCTGGTCTACAGCCCAGAGAGTGGATGGAATCAGTTAAGAGTTGACTAGAATATGAGTTTGGACTTCAACTAAAAAAGATTACAAGTAGTCCTTGACTTACAACAGTTCATTTAGTGACCGTTTGAAGTTACAATGTCACTGAAAAAAGGGCCTTATGACCGTTTTTCACACTTACGACCATTACAGTATCCCCATGATCACATGATCAAAATTCANATGCTTGGCAACTGACTCATATTTAAGACTTGAGGTCATGTGATCCCTTTTTGCAAACCTCTGACAAGTAAAATCAATGGGGAAGTCAGATTCACTGTGTTAATACCTTAACAACTGCAGTGATTGACTTAATTGGGGCAAGAAAGGTCATAAAATGGGGCAAAACTCCCTTATAAAAGTCTCACTTAACAACAGAAATTTTGGACTCAATTGTGGTCGTAAGTCGACGATGACCTGTATAAGTCGACGATGACCTGTATAGATTAAACTACCATTATATACTGCAGATAGCCCCTTAACTAGTAGCCATAGGTTACTATTAATGGGATATGTAGAGATAATTCCTGGTGTGGATCTCCAGAATTGTGTTATGGCCACACTGAGAAATCTGTTGTGGTTTCCAATTACTTTTCCAGACAATTCCAGGGAGTGGTTCTAAAACTTTAAATCCTAAATAGCTTAGAGCCAGACTACCTGAAATGTCATCTCACATTATGAATCTGTGACCAGTAAGATATGGACATTTTTACAAATATATCCTTTTGCAGTACTTTTTCTGGGTTATTTCCAAGATATGGAATGTCCACTGTTTACAGACAAATAGATAAGATTTACGTATTTAACCAGGGCTCTTAAAATTGTTTTATGGCTATTTTAATGTTTATGTATTTTATAATTTTATGCTAGCTACATTGTTTATTCTAGTTTGATTTTAAAAAAAGGATATAAATCAAGTAAGTTATGGTGTAGCCGCAAACTGAAAAATAGTGATTAACCACAGAAATATGCAGAGCTCTTGCATTGTTGAAAGTAAGTTTTCCAATACAGTCATGGATATCTTATCAAAATACAGTTTCAGTGAATTCAGAAGAACTTTCTTTTAGGTAACTATACAGTATTAGATTGTAGTTCAACTCAGCTTTTTAAAAAATACTCTTTTTCACCTGTCATTCCTCATTGATAAAAAAAAAGCACAACTGAAACCTGTATTTTAAAAAATCAAGATTCTTGAAGTAAGTCATCCATCCCACAAAGATTGTTTACAAAAGTTAATGTTTTAGGGATAATAGAAAGTAGAGGAACATCAAAGTAACATTTACTGCTTAATAAAAGTGTCTTCAGTTTCTCCAAGAGAATTTCTATCAGATTTGGCAAAGAATTATGTACACCATGAACTAGACAGTTAATGAGTTTTTAACTTTTTGCATCAGCAGAAACATGAATTGTCAATTATCTTATTTTTTTTTAAACTGGATCATTTTTAAAATATTTACTGAGTGTGAAGCTGGAGTGCAGGATGTTCTTAATTCTAATCTATGGCATGCTTAGGTCCTTTTCTAAAGACTCACAATCCAGGACAAATGGAAAAGTAGAGGAGAGTCCTTTCTTTTTAGCAAATCAGAATACTCAGTGTATTTGAGTATTGTCTATCCATCTTTTTCTTTGAAACTGTAGAAGCATAGATTTTGAATCCCAGGTAATAGCTCTGCTATATTTTGCAGTGATCAAACCATGCCTACTTCTACTTTGAGACACCTTACTTTAAGTAAAATTATAAGTAGAGAAACTGAAAGAAGGAAGACAAGGGCAACAAGGATGTATAGCTTTGCAAATTAATGCTTATGTCATGAGACTGAGAACTGGATATGATTAGTTTTGAGAGAAGGCAGCTGAGGTCAAGAGTGAGAAGATGCTTTAAAAATGGTAATTTTCCCCTGTCCAGTTGGGTCCAACTGGTGTTCCTCATCTCTGTTTCCGAAGCAAGGGAAGCAGCATTGCCAAAAACATTCTGTGGTCATGTGACCAGGATGACTATAAGCAAAGGCGCACAGAACACTGTTACCTTTCCACCGAAGTAGTGCCTATTTATCTACTAACATTTGCATACTTTCAAACTGTTGGGTTGATAGAAGCTGTGTTATGATTGGGAGCTTACCCCTTCACATGATGCTTGAGTCTTGAACTGCCAACCTTCCAGTTGACAGGCCCAGTGGCTTAACCACTAGGCCATGCTAGCACCTTCCAAATACCTAAAAGATTGTCCTAGAATGCATCAGCAGATGGATAGTTTTAAAATCATGTGAAGTGATAGTACCACTTTATACTGAATTGGTTAATGTCACACTTGGAATACTCCATCCAGTTCTGGTCACCACAATACAAAAAGATGTTGAGACTCTTTATAGAGTGCAACAAGGATGATAAGGGATCTAGAGGCTAAACCATACATTGAACAATTGAGAGAACTAGGTATGTCTAGTTTAATAAAGAGAAGATCTAGGGTTGATATAATAGCTGTCTTCCAATATATTAAGGGCTGTTACAGAGAAGAATAAAATCAACCTATTCTCCGAAGCACCTAATAGCAGGACAAGAAGTAACAGATGGAAGATTACTAGAGATCCAATCTAGAACTAAGGAGAAATTTCCCGACAGAGCAATTAATCAATGGAATGACTTGCCTTCAGAAGTTGTGGGTTCTCTATCACTGGAGGTTTTCAAGAAGAAATTGGCCAGCCATTTATCCAGAATAGCATAGGCTCTCCTGCTTCAAAGTCCATTCCAACCCTATTATGTTATAGAAAAGGAGGTAAAGATCTGTTCTCTGGACAAGACAGATTAGAAGGGCTTTCTAATAACGAGCAATTTTGATAATGGAGCCAATTACCAAAGAAAAATATTTATTTATTAAAATTGAAGCTAGAGAGCCATTGGTGAGGAATGCCCTAATTTTCATTTCTATTTACAACTATTCATTTAATTATGGTTCAAAGTTATGATAAACTTGGAAAATATACTTTATTACCTGTAGCACTACCCCTGCAATCATGTAATCACAATTCATGCACTTGACAACTGGTTTTCATTTCATTTACAATAAGTTGCAGTATCCTGTGGACATGTGATCATGATTTCTGATTGGCAAAAACATCCAGTGGGGAACCTGGATTTGCTTAATAAGCATAGTAATTTGCTTAACTACTATAGTAAAAATGGCCATAAAATCAGGTCTGTCAATGTAATGACTCACCTTATGACTGCACTGACTTAAGACCAAAATTACGTATCCAATTGATAGGTCTATATATACAATGTACTAGGAATTGATGGCCAAAATAGCTTTTTTCAACAGACTAATAAAACATACTTAAAAATGCGTATAATATACCCTATTGCATTCGACAAGCTAAAGAATAGAAGAGTTTGTAAAACCAGAAAATAGGTTCCAGTATAGTTTACTGAATCTACTATAAAAAAACTGGTTTCCATACAAAGCAACTATAGAACATTTTTGAATTTGCAGATAAATATTTAACTGAAAAGTACTGCTTCCAATATTTTGTCATATTGTTGCTTTGACATATCAGATTGTTTTCAAGTAGTGAGAAAAACTTGTTTCTTAAAGACCAAAAACAAATACATGATTCTCTTTCCCAAAAGCATTGCTTATTTCCTAGCTAAACTTTGTTTTAAATGTATTGTCATTTATTTTCTTTCAAATAATTTTCCTTGAGTGTGAGAAGACTGAAAAAAGAAAGTAGGCTGCTTTTTATATATTCTAGTGAAGAATCTTCAGCATTTAATTCTGACTGATTGGGAACATGTTTGGTGTATTCAAGGGACCTTTTGACTCATTCTTATTTAAGCAAGAACCCTGAAAAATTCTCCCATGGTTTGGCCATTATTAGTAATGCAGGGTTACTGTTGGAATAAAATGTTATCTCTTTCCCTTCACAAGCAAATTATAAGTAAATCCTGAGAGTTTTGAATAAGCTCCCCCAGGAATTAAAATTTTCGAAGTATCATTCCATTGGGATTTCTCAGGCTCAGTGTACTTTATAAAATGAGTGCAAGAGTTTAACGTCTTTGATGAATGTGAATTCTTGGATAAATAAAACTAAACTTTTTAGCTAGAGGAGATTTCTGGCTTTATTCCGACTTCATGATTATTACCTCTTCTTTTTGTTTCATGTCATATGAAAGATATCCCAAAGCCTGTTTTGCTCACAGAAATTAATACTTGTTATTTTAATACTAATTGGAATTGTTGCAATTTTAATGTAATCCTAATTTTGCTGGCATTATTGTATAATTTTACCCTTCTCATTTACTCATTTCATTTACAATTCATTTGCCACTATTTCAAAAATGAGTTTTATACTTCACAACTCTTGATTTAATATTTCTGCTATGCAGATCTTTCAGGCATTTCATCTCTGCAAAAAAATTCTTCATTTCTGAATCTGTATCACACTAGCTCTATTAAACATTTAAATCACTTCCACTTGCCTAGGTTTATGCAAAGTATTATTGGTTCCTCATAGGTAATCAGTTAATCCAGACAATATTAAGGTTCATTTGCAAGAAATCTAAGGTATAAACAGGTTTGATTGAACATTTGCCTGAATTTGTGTTCTTTTTTTTAAACTTTATTAATCTTTTATATCTTTTAAAAACAAACAAAGTTATACATATCTTGACATTGACAGTTTGTTGCCTGAATTTGTGTTCTAATGATATGGTTAAGCACATTGTTATGCTTATTCTTAGCTGTCCAAACCAGCTAGGTTGAGGCTAGTTTTTTAATATCATCCCTAAAACCATCCTAAGAATACGTTCAAATATATTTACTAAATCAATTATTATCAAAGAAAGGATATTATTTCTAAAGATAGTTCGTGAAACTGTTGCATGAATCCCAGGCTATAGGTGCTGGAGAAACCAACTGTACCAAGAATAACAACAAGGGTGTAGCCAAGTGCACATTTTAAAAACACTTGTTATTGAAAATATGGCTGGAAGGAATTTTGTGGTGCTTATTTGCAATATGTCTGCTTCCTATGTAAAAAACAGCAGGATTGACAGGAACGTGAACTCTATAGTTGTTCAACTGGAAAAAAATAGGAATCTGCAAAGAAAAAACTAATAGGAAAAAGAGGAGGGTTGCTAGTAATTACAGTCCTACAAAGATTAAATGCATCAATCCTGAAATAATATAGAAGGAAAAATTGTACATCTTGTCATGGTGATATAAGGAAAAGAAAAACATCCTTGGAATATTTTGATTTTGTTTTAATAAACTGAACTGATAGCATATCAAAGAGGATAAAATATTCCAATTAAATTTACATTTAATTACTTTTCTGCTTAGTATCCATTCCAGTAATATTGACTGGATTCATACAATGCTTGAATCAATAAATAACCACATTTTATTCTTGCAGGTTGTGGGAACTATCCCCAATAGTTCATCGGTTCGTGCAAATCTAGAATGTGGGATTAATTAAGCAAACCATGGTTAATTTAATCATATATAAACATGCCATGCTAACAAAAATTACTGAGAATTGCTATCTTCCCCTCTTTCTGCAATGATTGTGAAACCGAAACAAAGCAATAAAATGAGGGAATAATATTCCAAGGAACATATTAAAAATAGATCACCTGTGCAAAATGTTACTTTATAAGTGGAAGGGCAATATGAAACAATAGATTCCTATCTTGTAATTCAAGCATTTGATGAAGAGAAACAGGAAAAAGAATAATGGTAAATTGAGGTGCTTTTACTTTTATGGTGCCTTCAAATCAGTATTGATTCCTGGCAACTTCCTGAATGAATAAGTCCCTGCATTTTTCTTGGAAAGAATTTAGAAAGTGAAATTTCCTTCTTCCTAGAGCTGAGAGTGAGTGACTGACCCCAAGGTCACCCTTTGTGCTTAAGGCAGGACTAGAACTCATTCTCCTGGTTTCTAGCTTGTTGCCTTAACCACTACACCAAACTGGCTCTCAATACTGGTAATAGTGAAGAGAAATTCAAAACATTTACACTGAATATTTGCTAAAAAAAAATACCTATCCATTTTGTTTTTTTCTAATAAGCTTTGTCCAAAATTCCTTTATTATGTATTATAAACATTTCTATACTTCCCAGGTCCAATACTGTTTTTGGTTTTGTTCAGTTTTATAACATAAATGGAAGGGTGCAAAGTGGGAGACATTCAGCAAAGTAACTTAGTAACTAATGGTTACTTATCTACAGAAAATAGATAACACCAGCCTTGGTTGGAGGATCCAAAACCTTACTGAATCCAGAGAAGTATAAACAAAATATGATACAGTGTAATTTTCCATTCTATCATGTTGCACGTTAAACTTAAGCTAGGAAAATAGCTATTTTTTGTACCTACAGTAACACATGTACATAATTAAAGAGGCCTGTTTAGGTTTCTGGTAGCTCATAGAGGAATGGATAAGGTACTATAGATAGTTCTTGACTTACAACCAAAATTGGGACCATAATTTCTGTTGCTAAGCAAGTCTGCTATTAAATGAGTCACTTCTGATTTTACAACCTTTTTGCCATGCTTGTTAAGCAAATCATATTAACTGAATCATCTGGTGATTAAGTGAATGCAGTTTTCCCCAATTGTCTTTGCTTGTCGGAAGCTAGCTGGGAAGGTTGCAAGTGGCAATCACATGACCCGAAAGTGCTGCAACCATTATAAATACATACTGATTGCCAAGCACCTGAATTTTGATCATGTGACTGAGGATGCAACAGTTAATGTGAGGACCTGTTAAATCACTTTTTTCAGTGCCCTTATAATTTCAGTCACTTAGAGAACAGGTTATAAGTCAAGAACTACCTGTATAGCAGGGTGTCAAACTCGCGGCCCATGGGTCGGATGCATCATGGGCTGGCCACGTCCACCCCCGGTTTAGCGAAGGGGAAAAAGTTGTGATATGTCACATGACAACAACATGTCATCGTGAGTTTGACACCCCTGCTGTATAGCAAGCTAGCTTTCCATGGGGATGATGCAAACAGTAACCTACTGATTCTGAAGGGCATCAGGCTGATAGAGAATATGTAGGCAACATTTTTCTTCAACATGAGCAGAAGATAAACATTAACTAAGTTATTTCACCTTCCAAAAGTTAAATTCAACTTCTGGAAGACAATTAAGCAAAATGACTGGTTTATACCTATTTTTCACTCTTCTACATTTTCAATTTAAAGAATTTAATTTTACCCAGAAGATTTTAGGGATGCCTCCTGTATTTGTTAATAAAGATACAGGTTTCTACAAAACTTGATCGTCGGATACAATTCTATAAATAAATACCTATTTTGTGGGTCAGATCAGAAGAGTGTTAAACATTAACAGTGACTTAAGGACAAACTACTTTGTCTTAAACACATGTGCTTAAGAATGAGTTTATATTGTACCCACTTGTTCTATTCCCCCCAAAAGTGTAGGGGCTTGATCGATGTTGGTACTTTGAGAAATAAGTTAACTCTTATTCCTTTAATTATTATTATTGTGTCCTTTGCCATTTCCATCAAACTACTATTTTCTTTTAAAAAAATATAATTGTCTGAAAATTGCATATTTGGGGATAAACAAATACTTTTGAGTATAATTCCCAATGAGAAAATAGTACAAATGAGAAAATGTTCAATAAATTTTGTGCTGATATCTATACCTAATTAGGGATTTTGTAAGCTTTTTTTGCACAGGTACTACACTAAGTATATTCAGAAATATGTGCTTAGTATAATATATACCCTATCCCTGAATTACATTGCAATTTATAGAACAGATTATAATTTGACCTAATTTTTCAATTTATCCAATTCTAGATCAGAACAGAATTTATTTGGGAATCGTACAGTTATGAAAAATGAATTAAACTGAAGAGGACCTTCTTAAAAACAAAACCAAGACAATTTTACAGATTACCAGAATGGCAGGTCAGAAAGAATAAAAAATGAATGTGGAGAAAGTAGAGGAAAAAGTCTTGCAGTCACCTTTAATCATCAGGGATGAAAATGGCAACAGGTGTGTGAGTAACACCATTGGATCTTTGAATGGAGGCACTGTTAGTCATCCTCACCAAGGAGTAGAACATGAAGGCTATAAAATATTTAAAGATACAGCTGGGCTCAAAACCATTTCTTCAAGTCCACGCATTGAAGAGCAAGACTTGCAGAAAGTTGCCAGTGATTATATTTGCATGGGGACTTCAGACCTGAAGGCCACACAGTACTCTTTTTCAAAGGAACAATTTTACATGGATGCCATGAATCAGACTTTCCTGGAGTCAGAGCGCTGTGGCAAAGAAAGCCTTGCAAAGGAACAGAATTGTAGTACTGGGAAATCAATGTCTTGTTGCCAGACAGATCTCATGAATTTAGTACCCCTGGCCTCTAAGGAAAGGAGCACTATTGAAATCCAACATGCATTAGGAAGTGCCCAAATGGAACAGAAAGATGCTAATACAAACGAATCTTTAATTACAATGGTAAATTTGGAGGACACAATAAGTAAATGTTATGAAGTAGCAGGTGTTTCTGTCAGTTCTCAGGAATTAGGTGAAACTTTCACCTGTGACTACCACTCTGGCTCTCCTAACCTAGAAGTTTTCATCAATTCAAATGCAGCAGATATATATCTAGAGAAGGGTGTGCAATCTATTTCCCTTTCAATGGCAGAAGATGAGGCCACCAATTATATTGATTTAGTTTCGCAGAATAGTGAACAGCCTGAAAAGCAAGGACAGCAGGAGGCTGGTTCTTACAGTAAGCAATTATCTGAACCAGAACAGTTTGATATGTGCAAAGACAAACTTAAGAAATATATGCATAGCACTCCTGAACAAGATGAAAATAAATGGCTGGCTGGGCCTAGTATAGATTATGACATACATGACATTTGCCATTTAGCCTCTGAAAGCTTTGATGAGCATTCTAAACAGGAATTTTGTGAAGATGAAGTGCACATGACCAAAATCCAGAATCTTTTTAAAGAAAATGAGGCCTTGTTGAAGGGACCTAGTGAAATATATGAGCACATACAAAATGATACACCAAAGCCAGAAAGAGTTGCTTTGTCTGAGCACAACTGTCAATCAACTTTCATTGTTTATAACTCCCCAGCCAATGAACATACCTTGACTTCCCCTCCTACTGTGGGGTCAAAAAATGCAACTTTTGCTGTAGTTTCTATGCCAGATGATCCTGGTGATGGATCTAAACCTGGAAAGAATACTCCCTTGGTAAAAGATCACCTCAGAAGTCCTTCACTTAAAAATAATCCTGAACAAATTGTAGTAAAATCAACAAAGAGATCTCCTCTTACAGCTACTATAACCAAAGCTAGGAAAGCAGAAATTGTGAGCTTTCCAAAACCAAATTTTAAAAACATTAAGCCAAAAGTTGTCTCTAGGCCTGTGTCACAATGTAAGGACAGTGCTGCTTTAAAAATAAGTCCAAGATCTCCACAGCTATCTACTGCTTCCTCCTCCTCCTTGTCTTCCTCGCCAAAGCAACCATCTTTTTTGTTTGCAACACTGAGGAAAAAAAAGGACTTGGATAAAGGCACCAAACCAGAAACACCTATGAATAAGACTCATAAGCAACATTTTAATAAACAGCTTCCTAGCCAAGGTGTGCATGCTCCAACTTATTCTGAAAATGTTTCTCAGAAGATTCCAAAACCAGTGTTAAAGCAGACTGTGGATCAGGTTGAGAGAGCAAAGCATCTCAGTTCATCATGCTTCCCTATGGCTCTAATGAGCTCCCAGAACTATGGTGGGTCACCAGGTGAAGGGATGGATAATGCAGAAACTTTGATTCAGCCTTGGACTGTGAGTAGCTGCCAAAGAGCTCAAGAAAACAAGCATTCAAATGACTGTTCAGGGATTCCAAGCAAGACATCTACCCAAGAGGTTATAAACAATGGCCATGGACTAGTGCAGTTTTGTTCGGTAAGTTTATGTGTGTATTATGTACTGTCTGATCTTCAAGCCATGTTTTTCACTAATTACATGTTTGTGAACTGAAAAACATTTTATTTCTGAGGTTATGATGGTTGCCACTTTGATTTTATAGGCAGAAAGGGTAAAACATATTTTCCCCTAAATAGTATTTATTATAAACATTGCTGATTTAGGTTTTTTAATATATATTTTTATTGAATGGCTTTACATAGATAAAAGAGAAACAGGAACAAACATGTAAAAAGATAAAAGTACTAGAATCAGAGAAAGAGTTTAAAAAGCAGTTTACAATTTTCCTTATAGGAGTTGCTAAATTTTTATTATTTCTCTCTTTAAAACTGCATTATGTATTTCCCAACTTCCCATATTCAGTCCTTTATAGTTGACAAAGCTAGGAATCACCAGTTCATTTTTACCCATTATCAGCAAAAAGATCATACAAGCTTTTCAGATTTATACAAAAATTATAGAATTTATTTTATAAAAAATAAAAATTCTGGTTTTCACTGGATATTATTTTTTAAAATTTGAGACATATGTATTGTTGTCCAGTACTTTTTCACTTTTTTACATGTTTACCATGCAACGTTGGTTTGTAACTTAATAGCTACAAACTACATATATGTAGTTAGCTGCTGCCTGTTTCTACTTTAAACACTGATTTTTAACACAAAAATCACAGACTAGTTGGCATGTTTTCCTTGAGGTGCAGAGCCTTTGTTTTATCTTTTTTTATTGAGCCTTATGTTGCAAAATTACATCTTATTAAAGATCTGATACGTCCATCCACTATAAGTCGAATACAAAAGAGCTAATTTGTTTGCAATTTGAATCTAATCTAATCATCTAATCTTATTGTAATCTATCTATGGTTTAACATAAATTGCTTTAAGAATACAATTAATACAACATAGTGCTGCAAAATAACACTTCCTAGCTTTCAGTTCAGCATTAGTTAACATCATTTTGCATTTTGCAAATCCTTTTGCCTTGAAATAAAAAAAAAAGAGTAAACAATCTGGCATTATCAAACCAAACCAACAATTTGGTTAACATGCAGCTACATACGTTTTGCAATGAGAATTTTTTAGCAAGCTTCCAGCAAACATGCGACGTAGTTAAAAAGTATGTGGATGCGTCTGTCTTAAATATTGGTNGTTTTTTGCGTCTCCATGAACAGCTGAAATTTCATGGAAAATTTTATTGTTGTTTCACTCCAACAATATTTGGGGACATTTGTGGTGTGTCAGGAAAAAATCTTCATGCTTACCACAAAGAGTTAATTACAACATTAGATGATTTTGCAGCAATAGACACTTATCTTTACATACTCCAAACACACACAATTAAGTTCCAGAAATAGTGTTGCAATCTTATGACTGTTAGTTGCCTTCTCTGCTTAATCAAGAATTCATGGATAACTATCATTAACAATAATGTATCTACAGTATGGAAAATTTGAGGCAGACCTTACTAGCACATATAATCAACTGAACAATGCTTCATTAGCAGTAGTTACTATGTGCTCTACATTATATGATTAAGAATATACATGTGTCTACATTTATTTTCCCCATCTCTTTGTTTTTTCCATATGGTATTAAATCATGCAGGTTTCTTTGTCTAAAACAGACACAGCACAAGGACAAGGTTTTCCTAAAGGCAGTCCTGTACCGCCATCTAAAATTGCATTCCCTTCTAGGAGAGGAAGTGAGAGTAAAAATACTCATGCAACCAAACTTTCATCTCCTCAAAGACACATTTTATCGTCAAACTCTGGTGAGAAACGTTTTTGTCTATTATCGTTCTTGTGCAGAATGTGTGATAACAGTGTTTCAATTAATATAAGTTTGAAAAATATATTCACTAAAAATTAATTGAATTGTTATTGTTTTTCCTAAACACCGCATCCTAAGTCAATTAGTTGCAATTATGTGTAGTCTGAAATGTCTGGGTATAAATTCTATAATATCACATTGTACTAAGCCATGATATTTTAAATCATTATTAAAATGAGCCATAAGCTGACATATCCTGTTACAGTTAAGTTTACCGTGTTGTTTCAACTGGGATATGATTCCACATTAGGTCAGAGAATGGGGGGAGGGGAAACATGCAAGCACTCTAGAGCAGGGGTCTCCAACCTTGGCAGCTTTGCTGGCTGAAGAACTCTGGGAGTTGAAGTCCACAAGTCTTAAATTTGCCAAGGGTGGAGACCCCTGCTGTAGACCATGGGTGTCAAACTCACTGTGTCACATTGCCATCATGTGATTTTTCACGATGTTCTTTCCCTTCGCGGAGTTGGGGTGGACATGGCCTGCATGTGACGCATCCGGTCTGCAGATTGCCAGTTTGACACCCATGCTCTAGACCAAAACCCTGACATTTATGTTAGTTATCTGATTTGTCTTGCTTTTACTCTTAGAATAAATTGAGGTTTGGGAGTTTTAACTCTCCGTCTAAAAAATCACAGTTGCATAGTTACAATTGATTACTTTAGGAGCAATAGAAGTGTTCCTTTCTGGAGCCAGGTTGCTGATATTCTGCTGTATCCATGGTATCTGAGAAAGGGATTAAATTAAATCCTCTCCACTTGTACCCTGCTGGGAAAATCTGGGACTCTATACGTATCCATTTCATGTATTCATAACCATGTTTATACTTATACCTGTTATCTAATAATTGCTTGACAAAATAAATAAATAAAAAAAATAAAACTCATGTTAAATCTGAACATACATATGGAGTAATTTGGTTGCTAGGAAGGTATATTGTTCAGGAGATTTAATGATTATTGTGGGAGCAAGTAATACAAATGTTATTGAAAGGCTGGTAATGGGAAATAAAGCTCCTTTATTTAAATCTAGAGACTAAGCTAGGTCTTTACTAAACTTATATTAAATTATTTGGATTTTTTATTTTTTTTATTTTATTTGGTAAACCAGCAACTCTCAATTATCATGATCAATAGAATTTGGAGATCTCTAATTCTAAATTTCCCTGAAAGTAACCTAGTAGGGAAGGTTGATGTCAACTATCCTGGTTATCATGTATACTTAATTTTTCTGTGTGTTTTTTCTTACTTGATAATAACAACACACATTGATCCACAGAGAGTGAGATCTAGTTGGGAAGTAATGGTAAGTTCCAGCTGATGATCTCTACTGAGAAAATAGTTTGAAGCTGGCTTCCCTGTGGATATGAACAACAGACTACCCCAGCATATGAAGATGGTACTTCATAATTTGAGTGGGTGGGTGAAGTCTGAGCCAGGATAATCTTGTGGGAAGACTACCGTATATAAGATATGCCCAAATTGAAAGCCCACAAAGGAATTCTTCAGTACTTTGGGCCATTTGAAGTAGTGATTATCTTATTTACCACTTCTTGATATGTTCTGTAAAAATTAAAATTCTGAATATCTCAATATAAGAGTTCTGTATTAGTTCACAGTATTGCTGTTTTTTTCCTCCATAGTTTTCTAACCATTATTAACTAGATGGTTGGCCTGGACATGAAAAGCATAACTTTGAAAGCATGTCATCATTTTGAAAGCATGCTAATGACTTGTTATCTAGAAAAACCTGTTTTAATTTGTCTGGCTTTCCCACCGTCTTTAAAATGGGAAGGAGTCCAAAACAATGTGCCTCTCTATGTTGCCTCTCTTTCATGTTCAGACATGCTGTCTCTGTTTGTTTTCCTATTCTGAACTTTGGTGTAAATTCTTTAAGTAGCCAATTTAATTCTCCTATTCATAAAAATGGCTTAGTGGGAGGTAAGCATAGAAAGTGAAAAAAAAAACAACTGTAACCTTAGCTTTTTATACACTGTTGTATTAAAGAAACCACAATTTATGTGTTCCATCTAACTTTATATCACCTCTTTTTAAGAAGAGAAATACAGTGATTTTAAAAGTAGGGGTTTTGCTTTTGTGGCGTTTGCAGTAATGAATTTCGGAGTTTGAACTGGGTTATCTTTTAGACTTTGGCTCTTACTTGAAACAATGGTATGTGCATCACTCTTCTTGGTATTTCAAGTTGATCATAGCTATTATATAAATTTCTCCCTTAACCTTGTAGATTTTGCTGGACACTCAATTTGTCTAGTCAAGTTTAACCCTTTTCAGAGGTGCAGAATCTCAGTTTGGAATACCATATAAGCAATAGGCATTTTCAGTGGCAGCTGATTGTGCAAGTTCATCTCTGTCGATGCGTTCTAAATCTATCTTATTAAGGACTTTTTATCTTATCTACAGATAAGGGATGCTTCCATTATTTCCAATTTCAAAGCCAGTTTCTGTAGCCCCAGGCAAACATTTTTATTGTAATAGTGACTACATCTAAGACATTGCTTACATCGAGAGAAAAATCTTTGAATTGTATTAATGGATGAAGAAAACAACTCTGGTATTACTATGAAGTCTTATTATTAAAGCAAAAAGTTTCTCCATAATTTTAGATATATCAAAAATAAATGGAATATATTAAAATTGAGCAAATGCCTTCATTTAGTAGCAGAGATAAGTCAGAACAATTTTCCATAATCTGCTGAACTCCTTAGGCATTCTGGGGAAAAAAGATCTGGGATTGATAGATTGCAGAAAGCATCCGGTTGGCCAAGGCTTAATAGAAAACTTGTTTTTAGTAAATAGGATAATACTTGGAAAAGAATGAGAGCCATTCACAGCTATAGATCTCAGCCAAGGAATCTAGATACAGATAGTCCTCACCTTACGACCATAACTGAGACCCACATTTCTGTTGTTAAGTGAGACATATGTTAAGTCAGTTTTGCCTCATTTTACGACCTTTCTTGCTTCAGCTATTAAGTGAAACACTGCAATTGATAAGTTAGTAACCCGGTTGTTAAGTGAATCTGGCTTCTCCAT
>AZIM01000114.1:174457-187140 GCA_000516915.1 Ophiophagus hannah
CTGAAGACATGGCTTTTTTGATCGGCCAACATGGACTGAAGGGGTTTTAACTGCTTTTAACTGTTTATTGGTTTTATGTTTTCAACATGATTAATTGGGGTTTCTATTTATGAGTTTTGGTTTTGCGTTTTTGTTTCGTTGTAAGCCGCCCTGAGTCCTTCAGGAGATAGGGCGGCATAGAAATCCAATTATAAATAAATAAATAAATAAATAAATAGACACTTACTGAATAATTTAGACTCAGTCTGTCCAACCTATTTCACAGGCAGGTTGTTAGAGAAAAATGGAAGGTGAGAGAAACACATTTTATTTATTTTTATGTATTAATTTATAAATTTCTACACTGTCCAATTTTCTAAGTGACTCTGGGCAGTTTACAAACAATATACATTCTATTATGTCCTTTCCTGAAGGAAAGACAAATAGTAAATCTAGCAATTTTACCAACTTGGGAACTCTGATCTCAGCTATAATTGCATATTCATTTCTGAAAGATCATATGGAAATATTTAATTGAGAAGGTTCCACACGTTGCTTGTCTCAAATGAAAGTAGGCAATAAATTAAATCTTACTGGCAGACTTCTTGTCCTAAGGGTTTTCCAGGAATCAATAATTAATGATAGGCTGCTGCAATTAGATTAAATCTCCTATCTGGGGAACCCTTCCAGCAAAGTGTTCTCTATTCAGGCTACCCTTAGGAAAGATAGATTTTTGGATCTTTTTGCCTAGAAATTTAAATTGCAAAACACAGTAAACTTTGGATCTTAAAAATAAGGAAAGATTTTAATGGAAAATTTAATTTTAAACAAACAAAACCCAATCTCCAGATCAGAGGATTTCAAACTTTTTCAGATGAGAGACAGAGATTTCCATATCTCCCCAGAAGACCTAATTAAGAGACAAAACTTGAGTTATAGAAAATTGTCGGCCCTTTTCACCTTACTGTGTCTCTTGGTGGAATTACAATTTCTCACAGAACACGGGATTGACAGAACTAACTTTGAAAAATCCTGCTCTAAAGATAAGAAAAAATGTATTTTTTGTCTTCCCAAAAAGTTCTTTCCACTTTTATTTAAAAAGGTGAGACTGCTTGGGAGAACAAAAGATTAATTCCATGTATGTACGACTTTAGTGATGGGTCAAGAGCCACAACAGTCAATGCATTTAGAAAGACGTAGAGTAGCAGGCTTTGATTGGAAAAGCACCCAAATCCATCCTGATTATCTTTTCACAAATATTCCAGAAGTGGTTTCTGTCCTTTGTTAAAAGCAGAACTTTTAATAAGTTGAATAAAACCTTCTTTTGATCTGTTAATATTCAGGAGTTGATACTGAGACAAATATATTGATTTCAAGATTAATAGCCAAACATATTTAAATGTTTTTGCAGATAAAGTCTAATGTGATCCATGGAAACCTCTTGTAATGTGTTCATTTTGTTGGTGAGTTACATGCCAAATTAGTATTTTATCTTTTCCAGGACCTTCAGCACAAAATGGGTCGAGGCTTTTATTGTCAGTCTTCAGCTCTGGTGAGTAGTTTAAGCTTTCCCTCCTTATTCACTCCTAAATGTTTTATGCCATCGCAAAATATTCCTGCCATGTAATGTATATATAGGTGTTTTGGAAATGTTATGTTTATGTAAGTACATAACTTAAGATGGTGAATGCTTTGTGGGTATAATAATTTGATGCTTAAATGTACAGGTCTCACATTTAGAGTTTGTGTACCTATGCTGATGAAGCTGCATATCCCTTTTCCACTTCTTGATCAAATGTTGATGGATTATTTGGCCCACTTGGATCTGTTACAGAGAACTTTGAATGTTTTTGTCTATATCGGGGGTGTCAAACTGGCAGCCTGTGATCCAGATGCATCACGCACAGGCCATGCCCAACCCAGCTCCGTGAATACAAAAAACATCGTGAAACATCATGTGACGGCAATGTGATGCCACAAGTTTGACACCCATGGTCTATATAGATTTTATTCTGTAAACTAGAATTTAGCTGTAAATAAAATAAAAACTAGTGGTGGGATCTATTTTGAGGACAAAATAACTATCCAGCATTCTTCTTGTTCCCTCCTATCTCATCAGCTTAATATATGATTAGTTCATGCTTACATTTAAAGCTATCATCATCACATTTAATTTTGTCCTGATATAATATATTGTGGATTCTGTGGTTTTCCAATAAAGCAGTGTAATCAACAATTAAATAATAGTCTAGTGAGAATTAAATCCTTCCTTGGAATGAAAATCCATTTGCTGTTTTAATGTATTTTTCTCTCCCAACTAAACTTATAAACAATATAAGTCAAAAACACAATTCACTAGTATTTGAAGTGAGCATTTGTATGCAGAGGTTAAACCCATTACCTTATTTTTTAAAAAAAATTAAATTTAATAAAGCAGTGATAATAACAGTAATAAGAGTAACAGTGGCTATGTGCTCTTTGAGAAGTGCTTTACACCTGGCAAAAGTTCTGGACAACATTAATGCTCTTTATTAAAGCTCCCACATTTTTTTGAAGTTTCTGGGCTAGCCTAAAATAATGGTATAGCTATTTTAAGACTGCTTTAATGATTTTGTTCATTAATTCAAATCATTACTGCTTGCATTGAAGCACTCCCAAATAATTTTTAAAGGATGCAAAACCATTATAACAACTATTTGGTAAACTAAGTTTGGTATCACATATACCTGACAAAATTTCAGTGCCTCGTAATTTGATTATATTGAGAAAAACTGCAAAGTAGTTATTACAATTTCAGTTTCAGTTTCTTGAAGATTAGACCCAGTGAAATCGATGTTTTCAATTGGGAGAAGAATAAATCACGAGGCTTAAACTGTCAAGCCAATTTGGTTAAGGCACTAGGCTGGCAAGTGGGGAACCATGAGTTCAAGTCTCACTGTAGCCATGAAAGCCAACTGAGTGAACTTGGGCCACCAGTCACTCAGCCCAACTCACCTCACAGAGTTGCTGTTGTGAGGAAAAGGAGGAGGAAGGTGTGTTGGATATTTGCTGCCTTGAATTATTTGTAAAAATAATAAAAATGGGATACATTTAAATTAAATTATTAAATTATAGGATTTTTTAAAATCTTTCTGAATTTCCCAGATATTCTTTCCTGCGGATTATCTGTGTTTTCTTAGTTGCTTCAGTTCACCATAGCCCATTTCAGTGCCCTCCCCTTGACAGTTTTAGAAGAATGATAGAGGAACACTCCAGATCCCCCAAAAGTATGCCCAGGTCGAGCACAGATGTCAAATTAACTGGATACATTGTCTTATGTTTTATTCCAATCAGAAAATTAAGTCAGGGTTTATTTAAAAACTGACCAGATGTCACTGACGTACATTATATAAACCCTTTACTGGTAGACAAGACCAGAGTGAAAGGACAGACATACTAATATATTTCTTTTTATGGAGAAACTACTTCCTCTTAAACAATTGAGGCTAATTGGAACATATGTCCTTATTAGGACAAGAATGAATGATGCGATAGATGTCTTAATCATGAATATATTTGATTATGTTTATCCAGTCAATTTTTTATTAAGGTCACAGACTAGAATTAAAAATTAAAACATTAAAATAAAGTAAATAGAACAAGATCTAATAGTATATTGCAGTTAGTGATGAGATCATTAGTGGGTAGCCAAAATCTGCCTAATTTTACAGACAGTGTAGCAGAATTTAGCTATAGGAGATTGGATCAAACTAATCCAACAATAACAGCTGAACATAAAAGATATTAGCTAATTTTCCAGCTAATTTACCCTGTGGGGAGTTGTGAGTCCATGAATCCTTAGAAAGGGTACAATATAACAGGACATGACCTGTGATTTCAGTGGCCATTTGTCTACAGGGGCACATTTTCAACTCATAAATGGAGCTTTTTGGGATTGGCCCTCCAGAATTACTATGGGAAGGCTGTTACATCAAACTAGAATTAGTGTCCTCCACAATTTAGAAACAGTTATGTAAGTATTTCACTGGCTTGCAGAGGGTGGGGACTGAGTGCTACAGAAAATATTATTAGATAGAGTAAACAGGTCCTATTGAACTATTCTGTTGTTTGTTTATTATCTGAATTTCTAGTTGTTTTCTGGAGATAGAACATATTTCTTATTTGATTTGATGTTTTAAAGATATTTTAAATATTAATAGTAAAGCCAGCCGTGGTCCAAATATGCAACTATTATACAATGCGTCATGCAAAAAACACAAGAATGCAAACTGCTCAAAACATAGAAGTGTGGGAGAGTGATAAATATTAATTATGTTAATGTTTTATTGGGCTATCTCAATTACTCAAATAAGATACAAGCTTTCAAGTTCTCAGAACTTTTCATTAGCCACGATTACAAACAAAATAAATGGAAATAGGAAAAGGGGAAAAAATCTAGAGTTAAAACCACAGAGTCTTCATTTTGTAACATAGTTAACACAAAAAAGGAAAGGGGGTGCCGTGATGGTTTCAGTTTGCATTAATATCCATAGTTACAAAAAAGGCTGCTTACTCTGAAATGTGAGTTAAAATCAAACCTATGAATCTAGAATTTGTCCAGGTATTAAAGAAAATAGTTGTGGACGTGGATGGTCCTAAATTGTTTTCCTTTTCCCTTAGATTGGGGACAAAAGAGACAATTCACAAACACAAAGAGAACCTGGCCCTCCCCCCTTCAACTAAGCTATAAAGAAAAGTGGCAATAATTTCAATAAGTAATGGCAAACCAGAAAGAAAATAAAACTGTTTGATCTAAAGTGGTATGAAAGACAGAAATAATTCTAGTGTCATGAAAATGACATCTCATCTACTTTACTACCTAAAGCATTTTCTTCTTGAACTTGATGTACTGAACACAGACATGACAATTCATCAGCTTAGATTTCTTGCCCTGGTTGATTTCAATATTCATACTGAGATTCTTTCACACATACTCAATGTCTTATCTTTCCTTGGTGTGTGCTTTTGCTAATCTACAGGTGTTTTTCTTACCTTTCTCCATATCAGTTGTTTGTATAACTCCCAATAATATTCAGCTCTGACCTGAGTGATAGTTTTCTTTGCTGCCCTTCTTGTGGTGATGTAATTTTGTCAGTTTTGTTTGGTCTTATGTGTGTTCTTGTTGGCCACCTTTTTTTCAACGTTATACTGCTGGTCCCAAATTGGTTTACAGTTCCATGTAGATTATGGCAACCAGGACCTATCATCAGTTTTCTCAAAGTACCTGCTTCAAAGACTTTCTCAGCATTTCTGCTAGAACTGTACGTGAAGCAGCTGTACATGTGTGAACATGAGTAAACCCAGTCTGAGAAAGCCATTCCAAACTAGGTGGTTTTCTTACTGCTTCAAGAAGCAGTTTGATTCATTTGTACTAATGTGCTTTTGAACATGTTACATAATCCTACTAACCAATACATAGCCTCCAACATACAGGCCAATACAGGCAATATTTTATATTCTCTTGAGTCGAACAAGGGGCTCTATGTAATTCTCATGTCATGAATAGGTTGCTGTTGCTTCAGCTTTTGGCTGGTGCTATTTAGGGTGACCTACCTCTGCAAGAATGAAGAACTAATTGAAACAACCCCATGTTGGCATGAATGTTTTCCTGAATGTGCTTGAAGAATTTCCCACTTCTTACATCATTGATCTTATTAAAGCCTTGCCAGATTTTAGACTATTTTTTAAATTCTCTGCTGATGTACTTGTTATATAGCAAGTAATCAGAAAAACATCAGGGGTTGCATCTCTAATCAGTTGTTTTATGGGTTTGAGATAAGGATCAAATGACTGGTGATATATACAGTATTTCATACAGAGAATACCAGTGTTAAATGAAGCCTATGTTTGTGCATATCTTGAAATTAATTCAGTACATTTTTTATATTTTGGGTATCTCGTGCTACTTTGCTGCTTTTTCATAACCAATTCAGCATTTTTGAAATATCAGTTACAACTTTTCCCATCTGGAAAATTAGAATCAGTGAATCAAAAATTTGTGGGTCCTGCCTGGCATACAAAGTTGGCTTAATTGTCCCCCCCCTTCTGAAATGTACCTGGCAATTTAAAACAACAAGTTCCTAACTGATACAGCTTAAATCATTTATCCTACATTAAGATTACTGCTCACGTAATGATAGTAGCACTAAATTAAAACAAATATGCAAAATTAGCCTAACTCTAAAGGCAAAGAACTCTTTAGTATTTTTATAATCAAACACAGAATATTGATACAGCCACAAACAATAAATCTACTTGTGTTTGATCAAAAGGAGCCAAAATGTTGTTGTCTATTCTTGTTGGGTCAAATAGCTTTCAGGATAACGAACATAGAATTTGATTTACTAAAAACTGTTAATATAAGGAATGGTCTTAATCCATCTTGTGGAACATTAAATCTTCTCCTCTAGTGATCCTGAAAACTGAATGACATGATCTGTGGCATTATTGGCTGATGTATTCAGCTTGGGAGACCACCCACTTTTTTCTCCTCCTCCCGCTTTCTGTTGCCACTGTACCACACATTTGATTAAACCTGAGCAGTGTGATGTAATTCAGAGCTGCTTCTATATCACAGAGCAGTTTTATTCTCAGGGTGAGCTTTGTTTTAAAGCCTCTTGCTGATAGGCAACGAAGCTGGCAGCAGGCTTTACCTTGTGGATGTAGTATTTTCCTTCCTGGATTCTTTTAATTGTTCACCTGTTTGTGGAATCTCAGTGGAGAAACGAAAAGAGGCTTTGATATGTTGTGAGATTGTTTATCTGGCCAGCTACTCCATGCCTTCAAAGCTGAGTTACAAAAATAGTATGTGACAGTATATGGAGAATGTTTCCTGGTTGTTTTTCTTCCAATTCCTCTAAAGACATGTTATGGTCCCCGAAATTCTCTTTATCCAACATGCATGTTCGACTAACTGCAAAAGGATTACTCCGAAATTTTCGGCTTCCCTCTGGATATAGGAGAAGCACAGTTGTTATTCATGCAGGTTAGTATATTTTCCTGTATGCCTGGGGGACATCTTGTTGACTTCTGTGGCTGTTAATAGCAACTATGAATTGTTCAGTGTGCATTTCTTTCTCACAATATTCATCCTTAGAAAATCCAGCAATTAATCCATTTTTCACTAGCTGAATGTAATGTGTGTGACTGTGTATATATGGTTAGCTGTAGTGGTTGTATGTGAAGCATGACACATGTGTAATCTGTTTAGAAATTTAAAAAAAACACGATTTTACGGTGAATTTTTGTACATCAATGAAATGCAGTGCTTCCCATGGTCACTTAAGAGATGTCTATAGCTGTTAAGAGTTTTGAATTTCAATTCTATATCTTTCTTAATGTCTTAGTATGATGGTACATGGAATTCTGAAAGTCTGTGCATGAATTTGGAGAAGAAATTATTCTATATTAGGAATCTCAATTCTAGGGCACATCACTATGCAATACAAATTTCGCAGTTGCAATGAATAAGAATGGACATTATTCTTCTAAAATGGACAGATGTGTTTTGTTCAACTCTTTTCTTCATTTGATTAGTGATTAGAAAGAAAAAGGGGATTTTAGCATACAGATTTTAAAGTGGTCTACAGCAAATTATATAAATTATTCAAAGCCTTCTATTATTGTTTTACCCATGTCTATTCTCAAGCATGAAATTCTGGCTAAGCTTCTCATTTCTGTCCCCACATTCTGCGGGCAATTCCTTTTCAGCCTGGCTGTGGCACCTAGTACAGTAATCTCTTCTAACATCAGAGCATTTTGAGTATTTTTCTTATTCAGGTTAGTACGGCAGTGCCCATGGCTATTCTAATCTTTTCTCTGTGTTCATGGACATGCAGAAAAGAACTATTGGTATTCCCCTCCAGTAGCTTAGCACAATAGCCAGTCTAAACACACAATAAAGCTTAATTGTTATAGTTCTGACAGTTTCCTAGGAAATAAATAGTCTAATCAATCATGGACTGCATGTGAAACACCAAAATTTGTTGTTTAGGTAGCTTTGTACACTTACTACTTAATAATCTCTCAATAGTAGGTGCTGGAAAAATTCAAAAAACCGAAAGAACAGAATACAGATGTAAAAATATACACTGTATACAATTTGCAATTATCTCAGTAGCTTGATTTAAATAACTGCATATGTCAAGGCTGCTATGCATATAATCATATGAACATTGACTATAGTTTGACCTCTTCTGATATGACTTGAATATCTTTCTGAATCTAAAGTGATTTTTCAAAATGCGCTTGCAACATTTTTAACAAAATAGACTTATCTATGGTCCCTAGAAATGAATCCACAGAGGATAGCATGTTGCAATGACTGTGAATACATATGTCTTTAATATGCAGACTAAATAGAGTTTAGTATGGTATGAAGAAGTTACAAAACAAAGAAACAGATTATTCACCTCATTGGCCATATTACTATTTGTTAAATAGGTAGATGCAAGTATTCTATTTTGCCTTCCTTGCAAGTAAAATACTTGGCTGGTAAGAGCTGTTGCCCAAGAACTTGGCACCTAGTAAACCTAGATTCATTAATGGATTTATGAAGAGAGAAAGGGGGAGAGAGAGAGGAAGGGAGCGAGGGGGAAGAGAGAGAGAGAGAATCTGACCATTCTTTACAATCCTTGTCTAAATAAATAAGTCTCCTGTTCCTGCACTGATACCATCATGGCATAAATACTCATGGAGCTGCATTATGAGTTAGGTTATAAGATGCTGAATTACAGTTTACAGTCATGTTTAATACAGAGATGTTGCCCAATGAATCAGAGACTGTTATAAGTCATCAAAACATAACTGATCAATAATGTGTACCTTTACTTTTTCTGCCTAAATAGTGCTTTTGAAGGGTCATTCCTTCCAACATGAGAGAGGAAGGAATGTGGTAATAGTAATCTGTGCTATCTAGTTCTTTAAAGGCATCATTGATGCTATTGACAATGGTGCTACTCACTGAACAGGAAACAATCATAGAATAGAAGCAGCAAGTATGAAGCTTCTAATTGAGGTTTAACATTTTCCATCAGCTGGGCTTCTGAGGAAATATTATAATCAGGTTGGAAATTTAGAAAATGTTTTGTGCAGTTTTTAAGACTTGTCAACTTTAAGACGTATGGACTTCAAGTCCCAGAATTCACCAACTCCCAGGGAAATCTGGGAGTTGAAATCCACACATCTTAAAAGTTGCTATGTTTGAAAAAAAAGCTAGTTTAGTCAAATCAGATATTGTTATGGAGTGTTATGTAAAATTATCACTTTCAATCAAAATTATCATTACAGCTTACTCCTTGACTTACGAGCACAATTAAGCAAAAAATTTGCATTGATAAGCAAGATGGTTGTTAAATGAATTTTGCCCCATTTTGCAACCTTTCGTGCCACAGTTCTTAAGTGAATCACTGCAGTTGTTAAGTTAGCAATAGGGTTGTTAATTGAACCTGGCTTCTCTATTGACTTTACTTGTCAGAAGGTTGCAAAAGGAGACTGTGAGACACTGCAGGTGTCATATGAACCAATTGCCAAGCATCCAGATTTTGATTATATGACCATGGGGAAGCTGTAACAGTCTTAAGTGTGAAAAATGGTCATAAGTTACTTTTTTCAGTGCCGTTGTAACTTCGAATGGTCACTAAAGAAATGGTTGTAAGTTGAGGACTACCTGTACCAGTTTATTACTCTTTGATACCAAAATAAAACTACTTTAGTTTACTATACAGTAGAGTCTTTCAAGTATTTGGGTACTAAATTTCACTTCATGCTTGCTGTTCTAAATCTAGAGTAGGTCTGTGGTTTGTAAACAAGCTTATTTAGGGTACCAGGCTAACTAAAGATAGAATTAGAGAAGTTCTAAAATTTAACTAGAATTAATTTAAAGCTGTATATTTGTATGAAGTTTTCATTAGAAAATAATTGATGAGATCTATTTTTTATCATATTTTTATGATTTTTGAGCTAAAAGAGTTTCTATTCTGATTTTTAGATGAATAAATATTAATATCCCTAGTTTTACATTTTATAAACTGGTGATGAACATAGCTATTCTTTAAGTGACTAAATATGAGTATATTGTCTTTGTGTGATGGATAGCCCAAAAACTGAAATATGTTATTTAGCTTGAAATTGGTTGTTTCACCATTTCTAGATGCATTTCAGCACTATTCTGGTGCTACCAGAAATGTTGCAAACTCTCAGTAGGGCCATCTAGCTGGGAGCAAGTTGACTGTGAAATAATCCTCTTTCTAAGTCAGAACACTTTAAGATCAGCTAGTTTTCATTCAAAACAGTTTTGGTTTTAAATATTCACAGTTTGATGAAACTGACATGCAAGTTGCAAGGTTGAACTGAATAACCACAAGTGGGTATCTTTCCTGTGCTAGAAGGGCAGTTTATTTTTATGGAAACATTTGGTCACAGTTGCTGATCCAAGGTGAAAACCTCCTACACAGTTAGAAATAACTTGCCTTTAAATAACTTGACATAGCTCCAGGATACGGATTTGCTTACTTCTATATTTAATACGAATATGTTTTGTACCCTCCTTCTGAGCTTGATATCAAGAGTCAATATAGTTAGTATATTGGTTAGGTTGTTGGAATCAAGTTGAACTTCAGTCTGAGTCCCAGAAATTCATTAGGTGATTTTGGGTCAATTGCCTCACAGATTTATTGTTCTGAGGGTAAAAGTGAAGGGAAGTCCTCGTATTTTTAAGCACCTGAAGGAAAAGTGGGAAATCAGTGTAATCAACAAACAACTGACATTCCTTGATTTTAAAGGAAAAGGAATACAGCTTCGAGCATTGTACTGTATCAGATTCCTTATATTTTGGCAAGAATAAAAAATTGGCTTAACAAAGGCTCTCTCGGTTTCATAATCCAGTAGCTATACCCTTGAACATTGACTATTGTCATAAGGAAAAGCATATTCTGAAGTTCAGATAAGTACAGTAGGAAGACATTGCTACTTCATGTCTACGCGGGAGTCCTATCGTGTTATATAAGTGATATAAGGCTGGATTAAAACCTTAGTGAGTCCTGAAGTAACAGACAATAATTGGGTCCCCATTTCAGCATCCCACTCACCCATCTTTCTTTGTGTTAATTTCTATCCTTTCTGCATAAACAAAATAAATTTATGCAGACAGCAAACAGAAAAGTATTCTTTTAGTCAATATACAGGTAGTCTTCAACTTACAACCCCAGTTGAGCCCAAAATTTCTGTTACTATGTGAGACAATTGTTAACTGAGTTTTTATAACCTTTTTTGTCACAGTTGTTAAGTGAATCACTGTGGTTGTTAAGTTGGTAACGTTTGTTATGTGAATTTGGCTGCCCCATTGGCTTTGCTTGTCAGAAGNTCACAAAAGGTGATCACATGACCTCAGGACGCTGCTACTATCATAAATATGAAGTTGCCAAGCATATGAATTTTTATCAGGTGACCACAGGGATGCTGCAATGGTTGTAAGTGTGAAAAAATGGTCCTAAGTAATTTTTTCAGTGCCATTGTAATTTTGAACGATTCCAGAATAAAAGGTTGTAAGTTGAGGACTACCTGTATTGTATTTTTTTAAAAACACTGTCAAGTTGGAGATTGCATTTGCAATTTTCTCCAAAGGAAGGCAGAAAGGAATTCAGATTAAGAGAATCAAGACCAGCTCAGGTTCCACTTCTCATCCCTCCAGGCTAAATAAGTGTTCCTTCTTTGCAGATGGTGCACCTGCCTATTTACAAAGTCCCATCAAGCTCTTAATCTTCTGTACTTGAGTCAGGAAGGTCAACCTCTGTTACAGAAAGAAATTTGTTTTGAACATTTATGATTTTAATAGCCTTTAGGTTGTTTTAATTCTTGACTGGAAGTTGCTCAGAGTTTAGATGGACAGCTATACAAATGTTTTAAATAAATAAAATAAAAGCCCCTTTGTGCCTGAGATAACTGTGGAGACTGCTGTGTAGTAGTAGCCATCTTGTAGGTGGGGCTGACAATGCAGCTTCTTTCTCACCATTAAGAGGTTTGCAGCCACCTCTCATGATGCACTTCTATCAATTTAACAGTATTAATTCAGTACATGTCTTCATTAAGTATAGGGTTGCAATCTAAACCCTGTCCAATATCCTTTTAAAGCCTTGCTTTTGGCATGTCACCTGAGATGTTTTAATGTTATGGTTGAAAGCTATTCTGAGTTTAGAAGATTGGCACTTACAGAGGGCCCCAAACATCTGCAGCTATATTTCCATCTTGACAAATTAGCCAACCTAGGGAAAACGGGCAGGCCTGTCAAATGAATCACCCTTCAATTTAATACCAATTTTCCTTCTTTGACATTTGTTGTTAGTGCTTAATATCTGTACCACCTTCTTACCCCCATATAAGTTGCTGGAGGGCTCTAAGATTATCACTGCGGCTACCGGAGTTTTTTCCTAAGCTGAATTTAGACTTATTTATTTATTTATTTATGAAATTTATAAAATTTATATTGCTGCCTATTCGCACATGGTGACTCAAGGCAGCTTACAAGAATGTAAAAACCTCATATAAAAAACAAAACTAGTAAAAGAGAGAATCATGTAATAAATTAATAATATAATATAATAAAATATGTTTAAGATAGGCTTGTAATGTTGAGACGGCTTCAGACAGCGCTGGCTCTTCAGCTTTGT
>AZIM01000114.1:199182-212406 GCA_000516915.1 Ophiophagus hannah
AGATGGGGTGGCATACAAGTCCAAATAATAATAATAATAATCATAATAATAGATGAGGAGGATACAACTCAGTTTCTTTACCTCCCAGCCACTAAGTTTCTAATTAAAGCAGCTTTGAATGACATTGAAAAATTACAAATCACAATTTAATAATTCAAGCAGTAGCATTGGAGTTGTGTTAAAATTTGTGACCATGTGTACCAACCCCCCAAAATATTTTTCTTCTGTTAATTATATAGAATATGTATTTATCTATATCCCACCTTTATTATTTTTACAAATCACTCAAGACAGCAAACACATCCACCTTACTTCTTCTATTTTCCCCACAACAATAACCTTTGAGGTGAGTTGAGCTGAGAGAGAGTAACTGACCCCAAGTCACCCTGTGGCTTTCAAGGCAGGACTTGACTCACAGTCTTCTAGACTAAACTAGCTCTATTATATTTTTATTATAAAAACATGTTATGTTTTCCATCATACTTTTTATTAATATTTAAGTATGACTTCAACAAATTCAAATCTGATAATTTGTACATTGTTGCAAATTACTGTACTAAATACATGGATAAAATAAATTCATAGAGTGGATCAAAAAAGGGTCAGGTATAAATGTTATTTAATTCATTAAAATAAATATTTCAGAGTGTGGTATATTGATAGTTGAATTGTCCTTATCCAAAGTTAGTGTAGATCAAGTTTGTAGTTTTAAAAGACTGTAATTCTTTTTTTCTGAAATCTTTTTATCATCAGAACATGTGTGGCAAGCATTCTGGGTTTAGTTTTTAGGTAAATGTATTGTTTCATTATTTATCTTTTTATTCATCATAAAATAGCCCAGAGTGAACATGAATAATAATCTTTACATGTATGTGCATATAAATTTACTTAGTAGCAAAATGTGTCTCAGAATCGGCTCCCCTGTCATTTGTGCAGTTTGTCTAAATAGAGCAAGGGTTCATTTTGTCATGGCGACGTCACGTGATGTATCGAGACTTTTTTCTCTTTGCTAAACCGGGCGTGGGCATGGCCAGCGCCAGCGTGTGATGCATCCGGCCCGTGGGCCAGGAATTTGACAGCTGAAATAGAGAATCTGACAAAATTCAGATTCATTCAGAAGTTGTCGGAGCTTCATCACTGGTAGCTTTCAAGAAGAGACTGGACTGTCATCTGTCAGAAATCATGTAGGGTCTCCTGCTTGGGTGGGGGGTTTGGACTAGATGACCTACAAGATCTCTTCCAACTGTTAATCTGTAAAACAGAAATGTGCTACAGTGGTAGCTCAGGTTTTAAGGTATGTCAATGATGCCCAAGATTAGCTTCTTACAAAAGACAGATATTTATTTTAGGGATGGGCTTATTGGATATTAATGAAATGTAAGCTTGAACTTTATGAAAGCAACCATTTTACAATAATTCTTTGACACTTCTAAGTTAACATGCTTTAGATACATGTAATAACTTGAAAGTTAGCTTGCTTTGAAATACAACTTTGAAATTTATTTTCTGTATTTATTGATATCCTTGGATTGCTATAGCACTTCTGCGAGCATGTGCATTTCTGTTTTAAACTGTACTATGGTCTTGACCAGAGATTAACTATAATAAACGGGCCTTAAATATTTTAAAGCAGTGTTCACATACAAACAAAATTTCTACAGGTGGTCATTCTATCCCTTGTCACAGGTTATCATTGTTTTTAATAGCAACATTTTGCTGTGGAATAGGGGAATTCGGAGCTTCTGTCAACCATAATATATCTTACATAAAATTGATCACCATGACTGAGGAAATTCTTTAATAATAGGTGAAGTAGTGGTCATCTCCATTCAGATTAAAAAAAACACAAAGTGAAAAATATGCTCCACAGAGTCAGTCATCCTACATATATGTGGACATTGCTGGAAAGTTCTGGAAAAGGTATTAAAGGGAGGGAAAGTGTTAAAAGTAGTGTTAAAATGAGCCCTTATAAAAGGATGTCTGTAATGGAACTAAGGGAATATAAATTCTTTGCAGCTGCAAAGTTCACTTAACAAATTTTTCACTTAGCAACAGAAATTTTGGGCTGAATTGTAAGTCAAGGACTACATCTAATATTGCTCATTTTATACTGTACCCTTATATCTCCAATCCATTTTCTAATTAATTTCTAGGACTTATCCAAGCTCAGAAACTCAGGAGACAGACTGACTAGGAACATTTTACTTAGCATCCTATATCTAGATTTAATGCATTCCCTGTAATTAGGGGAATGAAGCCAGGATGATCATTAATCATAAAATCCAAATTCACTGCCAAGACCTAGTCTCCATCCTGGGAAGCCTTGCATCTACTCTCAGTCCTGCACTGGGTGTTATAAACAAGGATTTCAGAAATCAGATTGATTTTTTTAAAAATACAGTACAAAATTGAAAATGTGTATCAGCTGTACCCATACAATAGTTGGGCATCAAACTTTGTATGGAACAATTTGATAATAGAAGTTGATCAGAATATAACAATTCAAATAATTCTGCAAAAGCAATCCCAATCTTTAACTCATCTAATAATGATATACAGCACAATAAAGCTCCCCCACTATCTAGACACAACCTTGTGTAAGATTCATACCAAAAACACAAGATGAAATCTATTATTTCTCATAAGAATGTTTCTTCGGAAATAATTTGGAAGTTAACGTTCAGTAAGATAGATAAGCAATCGCCTTAATTAGAAATTTTAAATTACCAAAAAAATCCTGCATCTTTGATGTGAATAATTAATACTTTATAACTGTCAGAGAACAGGTTCATTAAATCACAATACACTTTTGAAATTGTAGGAAGGGACTTAATAGTGTCCTCACTCCCACACTCTATGTCGTACTGTATTTAAACAATAGTGTTACATGGGCTTTATATAACATTGATGTCAGGAATTGTATTTTTCTCTATAAAGTTATGAAATTATTGCAATGTTTAAAATGTTGGATATAAGGTGGAGAGACCCAGATACAAATCTCAACCATAAAACTAACTGTATTATTTCTTAGTCCCATTTACTGCATAGAGTGACTTACATTTGGACAGGGAGGGGGAACCTACATGTAAGTTGCCTTGAACTCCCAAAAGAAAAGGAGTGTGATGAATATAAATGTAGTTAAAACAATAAACTCTAGATAAAAAGATGACTGACTTATTTGGAAACATTTTTGCCACTATAAAACACTGATACTGTTTTTTTTTAAAGGAGAATAGCTATATTTAATAGAAAATCTTCTCTTCGATGTCAACATTAAGGCAGTAATTATAAAAGTCATTAAGAACATAAAAGCATCCATGAAAATGCTTACTGTGCAAATTGCTAAGTATGCCTGCAGTATTGTCTAGAGAATAAAGTGCATCTACAATTTGTCATATTTGAGATTGCAGCACTAAGATGCATTACTGTGTGTCAAAAGGGCTTTCCAACACTTATTGTAAATATCTTAAAATAGAAATGTGGGAAAACAGGATTTTAGTCATCAAGGTAATGATAGTGTTGAATATTAATTGTAGAAGATAGGAATGAAATATATGAGATACAGATAACGAATCTTTAGAGAATTGAATTTATGAGTTATTTTCCTTGTACCTATCAAAAGAACGCTGCAACATGCTGTGAGTGGTTTTCACTTATCTTGCTAAATTGGACTATATTCCTGATGTAACTTTTTCCCCGCTCTCCAGTTGGCCAGGGTAAGCAGAAGAGTCCTAAGAATTCATCTCTACAGACCAAGACTTCTAAGGAAGTACAAGCAGAAACAAAAACACAAGAGTTGACGCAATACAAAAGAAAATGTGAAAACCAAAGTGGAATTATCCAGCAGCTGAAGAAATGTTTGACAAACAGCAATAGGAAATTAGAAGCATTAGCTCTTGTGATCCAGCACTTTCAATCTGAGGTAAGGTTTCATGTCAAATGTATACATGCTTTATTTATTGAAATCTAGATGCAAGAGAAAAATTCCAAATTAAATGAGAAGCCTAAATGAACAGTACAATAACTCAGATTACATTTCCAGGGATATCTGGATATTGACTTCCTATCCCACTTCATTTGATATACTGTATATAGACATGCTTACCAAGTTTGGAATTCCGGCGTGGACTAAACTTAAGTTTTGCTTAACTATTTAAATTTAAAACTGTGACAGTAAAGGCATTTGCAGAAGGGCTTCTGATCTGGGTAGCTGGGCAAATCCCTAGTGAGAGATGCAGTTCTGCAGATACTCAAGCTCTAAGTCATTTAGGGCACTATAGAACAATAGAGAACACTTTAGTTGCATTATGTACATTACTTAGAGTTATACAAAATAAAAGTGGGATATAAATCTTAAAAATGAACAAATAAAAAAAACTTTGTTCCTGATATGCAGCCGGCAAAAGGAATCATACAATTTCTGTATTTTGCCCCAAAAGCAATTTGTGGACATGTTTATGCAACATAGAGCACATTGCAATAGTCAACCAAGGTATGTACAACTAAGACAATGTTTCACTCATTCAAGAAAGATTGTAGTTGGCAGATCAGCCATAATTGTACAAACACACTACTTGTTGCAACTACTGATTGCAAAATCCAGTGATTGATGGGGAACAAGGAGCACACTCAAATTGTAGAAATATACATTGAATGTTATAACCCTTTCCAAAACAACTTCATCTCACTCCCAGAAGTCCAGCCTTTTCTTTATAAAAAGCAAAAGTCAAATCAGATCAGATTTTCTCTATCAGCATCACCTCTGTCTTGTTTGGATTTGATAGTAATTTGTTTCATCCACCCTGATAACATGGTTAGATAACATTGGGGATATTGATTGCTTCCTATGAGTTAGAAAGAAAGGAGCAATTGCCGTACTTCCAGGGAGTTATAATGTAATATACCTGGAGAATGTATTGTCCTATGCCCATTTGAAGTCTCTAAAGAAAATAGCTGCCCTCTATGTTACAATATACTGTTGAGAGCACGGAATATTTCAGTGTGATTGCAAGTAGTCTAGTTCACAACATATGTATGTTTAAAACAATATGAGCTTGGAGATTTTGCCATGGGTATTATCAAATGATTAATCACAATATTGAGAATTATAGTTAAATGGTTTGTTAGTTGTAATTGTAAATGAAATACTGTGTAGTTGCATGGTGGTGCAATTGAAGTACCTTTATCTGAAGCCTTAAAAGCAACTGTGTCTCCCAGAAAGCTTGACTGTATTTCAAAGACTATCCTTGGTTACATGGAGATGTGGGTGTATCACTGCTGCTTTTTTTCATTGGTGGTCCCATGCATGGACAACTGGACACACTTTTGGAACAGCTTTGTATGCCTTCTGGAAGAAAAAGCTACTTTGGCACTTTGAAGACAGGCACTTTGCTCTTGTTATCACACACTGTGCAGACTTCTGTCAAAATACTGTAACTCCTTTTGAAGCCAAAAGCTCAAATTTGGGATAGGATGCACTATGCATTTCAAGTAAATCAGTTTTCCACCATACATATATATCCTGCCCAGCTAGTGGGTTACCCTTTGTTAGCCTTGGGTGACCTTGAAAAGCAGAGCTGAGTTAGACTTGGTTAATATCTGGTGATTCTTCAGAGCTTAAGACTAAACTGGGTAGTTGAAATCCACCTAGATGAAGGAAATAGCAGCGTGTTTTGTATTGTTGTATTAAATGGGACATTACTTTTATATTTGTCATGCTAAATCTCAAACATTTTCCCTTGCTCTTCTTCAAAGAACAGCAAGCCTAGGTGTTTCTGAAGTGGTAGAAACTCATTATTTCTTAGTATATGACTGAGCATGAGCTAGCACTACATTTCTGTAAATACCAGTTTAAATACTGCATCAGTCATTCTACACCTCTAATGAAATAAACTATAACTCAAGAAAGCTTATTTTAATAAAACTCATTAGTTAGAAAAGTGTTATTAAGACTCCTTCTGACTTAATGTTACATAGTATCCTATTCTTTTAACCTCTCTTGGATTTGTGAAAGTGAGGCGGCTAAAACCGTTAGTGCTTTTTTCATGTAGGACATTGATTTCTTTTAATCTTGAATTAATGTGTTGCATCTTTATAAGTCACAATTCAGTTTTGAAAGCTAGTTGTAGCTTTTTAATTTAATTCAGCATGCCAGTATCATAATATTGTACATTGTAAATCTGTTTAGTTTCCCCAAATATTTTAACATAATTTTGCCCAGGACACTATTATTATACAAGTCAAAAGATGACCATTTAAGTGTCAAGAAGAAAAAAATTTCAGGAAAAATTACCACTTTTTAAAGACAAATTGTTGCTGGAAATACTTGTTTAAAAAGTTATTTCTCGTGTTACCATATCCTTAAAAGAACAAGTGTTGAATCTTCTACTGAAAAATTTAATGAGGTCATAGTGTAGCATAAGTGACACTTCTGTTGCCATGGTAACTGATGTCATAGTCTTTTCATTACCTTGACTGGAGGGAAAGATTGAAGAAGGGCCATTGTTGCTTAAACATACTCTTTTAATTAAATCATGGCTATAAAACTGTCCAAATGTAAATGCTTACTTCTTTGAAAAGCCTTTTAGGAATATATAACAGCCTCTTCATCAAGAAAGAGCATGGATCTGGCTTTAATCTTGAAATTATATACGTCAGACCGCTGTGATTAATATTAAAGGCCCATGAATTTATTGAGCTATTCAGTTTTCATCGTGTGCACTTCATCAATAATTATATTACAGTTCATGGGTTGCAGACTTGCAAAACTCTGCCATGCCTTGGGATTTGATCAATTAACCATTTTGAATGCCCTATCTAGCTGCAAGAAAGAAGTGGTAAGTCTCTTCAAGTACTTGGGGTTGTTTTTTTACTACTATTATTTTAAAAGAGGTTACTGGAGCAGTCATTAAAAATTAGGTCATTTGTGCATCTTTCACCATTTTTTATTCATATATTTCAACCTAGGTTTCTTGTTACTATGTAAGGGAACAAAAACATTCAGTGATTGTTCATACACAGAAACAGAAATCTAACCAAACATGATCAGTAGTAGTTTAAGGATCTTAGACAAATGCAGATTTACTTTGTTTACATGTGATATGACAATGCCTTTTACACATGAGGAAAAAGAAAACTAATTGTCCTGTCCATTTCTATCATATGTTATCTGATGATAGAACGATGTATCACTATAGCCTCCTAGTGTTGAAGCTGAATAATAACACACAGCCAATAGCAATGAAGCTATAGGAATAATATTGGGTTTCCTTCAGACAGGTATTCCTGCTGCCAATGATATTTTCTTCTTGACAGAATAGAACGACCTTAGCTCTTTCTATCCCATTTCTTTTCAGCAAGATCCAGCAGATTTAGTAAAAATAGATAGAAGTAACATGAGAGTTAACAGATCCAAGTATGGGAAGAAGAAAAGGTTGAGTGCTTTTGGATTGCTTTGCTAAGGTATGATTGATACCCTTTAACTGGGAATGAGCATCTCCTTTAGTCTGATTTGCAGAAATTGCCCCTTCCACAGTGTCTTTCAAACAAAATACCTTTTGTCATTTCATTGTCCAGTAGTTACACTGTGGTAGATAGTTGTATGGATTGTGAACAAGGCTAATTCTGTCTGTAAAAATGAAGCCATTAAATTAGCATTTTGCCTCAACTTACAAATTGATACAAATTGAAATTACTGGTTGTTAAGTGAATCATGTGGTCATTAAGCGAATTCAGCTTCTCTGCTGACTTTGCTTGTCAGAAGCCAACTGGGATGGTCACAAATGGCAATCACATGATCCTGGGACAAAAGCCAAAATAAGACTGTCCTGTTTTTATGTGAATGTCTCTATCCCATTTATTTTAAATGATTTGCCCTTTGCTATGAATCTGCTCATCCATACAAACAGAATATAATTTGACTGTGTTTTATTTACTATATTTCTTAATTTCCCAGTAACTACAGTTCTCTGGGCAGTAAACAAATTATGGAAAAACAAAAGGACTTTTTAAAAATATTGCTTTAATTGAGATAAATTATCAATAATTGTAATTATGTTATATCCATAGAATATTTTCCCAGTCATTTGAATGGCCCCTATCCTTGTTGGCTTTGGGAGAGTTTTAGAAGAGTGTTTCACAACCTTAACAACATTAAGATGTGTGGACTTCAACTCCCAGAATTCTGGGAATTAAAGTCCATACATCTTAAAGTTTCCAAATTTGAGAAACACAAGTATTGGAAGAGTTAGTTGTTGGAACAAATTCTGAAATATAGAATGAGGTGTTTATGCTCTTAACAGTAGAAATGTTTTTATGGGGAAGAGGATTGCAAACTAATCCTGGGATCTTACTTTGTTGTTTTAACCATTCTGACTTTTTGTAATGGTATTTTGTTTTGCTTAAATCAAACTATGAAAGGGAAGTTGTATGGCAGAGTCAGTTGTGTCAGAGTCAGTTGTGATTAGAGCAACCTATAAATCCTGTAAAATAAATGAACTGATAGTAAAACACAAAATTGTATGCTTCTGATCCTGAGGCATAAGGGTTCTCCTGTATTTTGCATAATGTCAATAATGAAAGAAATAGATGGAATGATTATCTCCAACAGAACCTTTAAGCTGTTGAGGGGATTTTCCCTTCCCTCCCCCACACACTTTAAAAATGGAGGATGATCTGTTTTTTTAAACTTCTTTCTCCCAGGCCACTCTGTTGACGCACTTCCTTGCTAAACAGCGGTCTGCTAATTTAATTTAAATTACTGTTAAATTAAATTTCAAGTTCCCAGTTATTATAGCAATCTATGAAGCATTCATTTTCATACTGCTCCATTCATAGCACTGCCTAGGTTTTCCTTAAACAAATAGGGGTTGTTTTAGGGGTCCTTTAGTATTTGTTGATTTGGTTGCTCAGATGATCCATCCAATAGCCGCTGATAAATTGGATTCTATGTTGGTTTCTTTCAGCCACTTGGAGTTGTTTTGGTCAAATTATAGTATTTGATTCAATGATTTTGATTATCGGACTTGTTGGCCTTCTAAACAGATGGTCCTTTATTTTAACATAAATTCTTCTTAGCCTAAGAAATGGAACTCTGTTCCTAAACAGTGAGAATTGTTGCTTTTACCAAGAACTGATAGGAGCTCCTGATTGACTAATCAGTTATCAGATAGTGGATTTCTCTTAATGTGAGTTTAAACTAATTTGTGGTTGAATAAATATTTCAAAAATAACAAATATGTTCACAAGGTGGGGCTTTCTCTTTTGTCTATTTGCAAAGTAGTTCCTGTGTCTTGAATGGAACTACCTTATTTTCTTGTACACTCTTATAAATTTAGACTGTTAATAAAATTAAGATATATAGGATTTAGAATATGCATACAATCCTCCTTTGTGCATTCTAGTCCATGTAAATAAATCATCAATATTTAATATTTCCTATATATTTCTCAGGAATAGAAGCAGAGAAGTCTTAATTATTTGCCAAATAACATAAGTTTTATGGAACCTCCAAGACTAATTAGTCTATATTATGATTTTTCATGGATTATAGTGTGATCTGGGACAACCTATTCAAAAGGTTCAGAGTCAATAAAAGCCCACTCTATTAATAGCCCTAATGCGATTGCAGAAGCTCCCATGCTTTGCAATGTTCTGCTTAAATATTCAGAATAAATACCAATGCAATATGTATCCTGATTTTGAAATAACAAAGCACCATATTAGTCCTTTAGAGAAGAAAAAAGATTCTTGGTGGCCAAATTCACATAGTAATCCAGGCAGAAAATGCACGGCTGGATTTGACTCCTGATTAGATGCTTCATGAGATCAACTCAAATTATTATTCTGTGCCTTCGAGTCACTGTTCACTCCTGGCAACTGTCAGGACAAGTCTCTTCCGTTTTCCTGGCAACATTTTCAGAAGTGTTTTGTCCTGGCCTCCTTCCTAGGGTGGAGAGAGAATGACTGGTGGCCTAAGGTCACCCAGCTGGCTTCATGCCTAGAACAGGACTAGAACTCACAGTCTCTTGTTTTCTAGTCTGATGCTTTAACCACTAAGCTACACAGCCAAGAGTATCTATGGAACCGAGGCTAAAATATTGAGTTAAGGCCCTGGAGGCTCTCTTCACTTTGCTCTACTCCCACTGACCCAATGAGAAACTCCTGAAAAGATTATATCACTTTTATTTGCTGCTCTGTGCTCAATAGAGCAGCACAACAAGCAGAAGGCAAATTTTATCAAAGTTTCTTTTTTTTTCTTCCTTTCAGCTCACATCATCTCATTTCCCCACCAGCCTATCTAATAAATTAAGAGTAAAAGCCTAGAATAACTAATTCAGAAAAGCTAAAAATAAAACCCATTATCTGTAGCGGTGGTCAGGAGGATGTTTTCCCTCCCTCCTTTCCTCTCCCAACCCCCCTCCCTCTCAAGGCATTATATCAACTGATATTTGAGTAAGTGGCAATCGATCTTAGTAATGTCTGGCTCTCATTTTTCAGAAACGAAAGAGCTGTAGCTTTAAGTAATCACTAGCTTCTGGTGCCAAGTGCAGAGGCTGCAGTGAGTGTGTCTCTGTATTGGGAGAGACCAGTAGAAGGACTACGGTAAACTGCAAAGCATGATGAAGTCGAGCTGAGGCAGTGGCCAATGGAGTGTGACCTGGCTGTAAGTTAAATGTGGCCCAACCAGTTTGCTTTGTGGTACCGCTTGCCACCTGTACACTCCTGCCTGCATATGCTGGGGACAGAAGACAAGCTGGGGACGGAAGCTGTACAATGGGCTGCTCTAGCAGCAAAGTGTGCTTGTATTTTCCATGTGCTGCAAAAAAGGTAATTGGTGTTTGTTCTGTGGTGTTCTTCTGGAATAATGTCAAGGAGTTTTCAGCAGTGGTTTGCTGCAAGCAAGGTGAAATGCTTCCTGCAGCAGGGAGCTTGGATTTTGATATCTCTGCAATGTTCAGCTCTCCAAGCAGGGATTGCATGAAAGAGGCAGAGGGTTCATTGCGCCTTATAGATGGGGGGGGGGGGCTGCTTGTTTTCTGTAACTTGTTCAGTAGTTGGAAATAGGCAGAAAAGGACGTGGATTCTTTTGTGATGTTTAAAGTGCACCACCTTTAGCATTAAGAAAAGAATAATCTTGATTAAGAGAATGTTTTGACTGAAAATGTGACACACACTGTGTTGCTTTGTAATTGGGCTTGGTAATCTATAGAAGACTTGGGCTCTATTTACCTTTGTTATAAAGTACTTTGCACTTTGTTTTTCACTCCTGTGTGGCCCTCAAAGTTATGAATAAGAGGTCCTACAAATTTGTTGAATATAAGTTAGAAGATGTTAATTTAATCCTAAGAGTATCCACACTTAACCAGAAAACTAAGCTCTTGCTGACTTTAAAGTACTTAACAAGAGGTGAAAACCTTATTTAAACACATCTGCTTCCTTATCTCAGAACCTTGTGTTTTTCCAGTATTAAAAAGCTGTTATCATGGATGATTCGTACCTTGGCATCTCCCCCTTCCCAGCTCCTGTCATTTAGCAGATAGTCCGTAAATATAACTACTGAAAAGTATTTCCCTCTCCCCCCCTCAATAACATTATATGTATCTCTGCTGTGTTTTCCCCACAGAGAGAAGAAGTGCTTTCCCAGCGTAAAGAGTTATCACTGGAACTTCTCAACCTTCGTGGAGATCTGGGTAAGTGTTAATCAATGCTATCCTCCTTCCTTTTTTTAAGTGATAATTGAGCAACAAAACAGGGCCATAAGAAGTCCTAGAATTGACTCAGCATGTTCAGAACCCCTCCAGCTGATCCCACTTCATTCTGTTCAAATCTTTGTGGACTTCATTTTTCCAGATTCTTGATTGTATGACCCTGAGGTCATCTGGCTTCCAGAGAATTTCCTCTGGAAACATGTCTCTGATGGTCCAAACATCCATTGTGGGGAAAGTGGGTGATGAGATAGGCTGTGCAAATCCATGTTTTTCTTTTGTTGTTGTTGTTGTTGTTCTTTACTTTTTGTCGGTGTCTAACTTTGGCAACTTTAAGAGCTGTGGACTTTAACTCCCAGAATTCCCCAGCCAGCCATGCTGACTGTGGAATTCTGGAGCTGAAGTCCACAAGTTTTAAAGTTGCCAAAGTTGGATTAAATGGTATAACAAGTATTATTTTACCTCTTCATATGAGGAAACAATGGTAACATGTGCTGTATTTTGTTCATAGTGGTTTATCACTCCCAGCCTGTTCACAGTGAACTAAAATTAACAAGAAACTAAGAAAACATCACTTAAACTAAATGGATTAACTGCTTCAAGGCAGAGAATCATAAAATTCTTACAGTGATCCAAAATGAGATCCAGCTTAAATGTGCCAGAGGAGCATTTCATTTTAACAAACAGTTTTAGTATATTTAATGTTAAGTCATAAGCTGACATTATGGGTAACATTATGGGTAAGAGAATAAAATTGGTTTTGCTTTATATCTTACCTCTGTCCTTGTTAGCTGGCTCAGGCAAGTTGCTGACAATTTCAGAATATAGAACTGAGACTGGCCTATTTTATGGATTAATAGAATGGGGCATTGACATCACATATGTGAAACACTTAAGCAATTTGCTTTATAAGTTGATTGACATTCAATCTGTTTAATGTGATTATACGTACCTTCTAATTTTAGATATTTTATTATGAGAGTAATGACTACTACAAGTAACTTCTGGGCAATTTTAAGCAGTGGTTACATTTTTTATCATTGTTCACATGACCTTCTCTAACTTGATGTCTCATTGCACATGGACTACAATTCCACCATTTGTGGACATATGGCTGAACCTATTTGGAGTTAGCAAGACATCTGGAGGTTGACAGATTCAAGAAATGTTACTGTACCTTAGGATATCTAAGATGATTCATACATTATCAATTATTGGCACTGAAAGCTTACCCTTACTTCTAAAAGTATACAATAGATGAGATAAAGAAGATTTCTTCTGCCTTGGGTCATTAATATATTGAAAAGATTTTTATGTAAATAAATCATGCATAAGCATAAAATTTTTAAGGGGATTATTTTTCAAGTGGCAGTAATACAATTATATACATGGGAGAATTTAATGTTGGCTTTGCTAGCTAGACATGGTTTCTTACTGTTTCACTTTGTATCAACAGAGTATTGTGTGTTTCTGTTGGATCTTGGAGGTCATCAAATAATTTAACAACCGGTTCTCTGCC
>AZIM01000114.1:229479-241583 GCA_000516915.1 Ophiophagus hannah
TAGGGCAGCATATAAATCCCATAAAATAAATAATAAACTACCAGAACAATGCATAAACTGATGAAAACATGCAAAGAATCAGGTAAGTTTTAAAAGAAGTAGAATTCCAATCTCTCTGCAGGTTAATCTGATCCCTTTCTACATCTAAGAAATATAGGCATACAAAATATAAGATAGTGCAATCTTCTTGCAACCTTCCCTCAAATTATTTGGATTCTAGCATTGATCTCATGCATCTAATCTTGTCTCTGAGAACTGGATCTTCAAAGACCAGTGAGAACCAGGCATGGTGGAGAAGATCATATACTCAATCCACCAGAATAGAACTGGAAAGGACCTTGGAGGTCCATTTCTTTTAGTATGAATGGCATCCAAGTCAAGATGAGGTGGCAGCATTGTGAAATAGCTCAAGGATATATATTAGGTCATACATCCCCACCTATTGTGTGTGGATAGTAGTTTCTACAGATAAATATCCCGTATCAGAGGATAATAACTTGTAGATATAAAATATTTGCTTTTTGTTGCTACATGGGCTTATATGTAGAAGTGCATATGAGTGTGAAGTGGGGAAATGTTTTAAATTGCTGATTAAAAACAAAACAATGAACAGGGTGTGAAAATGACTGCAGACACCAGTGCTGAAAAGTGCAGATTCCTTAGGAGACAAGATTTGCAAGAATTTGCTTGCCAGTTGAATTTTAACCCTTTTATTAGGTCTAGAAAGTGTGAAATTCTCTTATTTTCCCTTGTCATTCCCTCCCCCCTTTGCTTATTTCCTTTCTCAAATCAGCTTCCTTCTTCATGCCTCTCTTCACCCTGATTTTTTTTCCCTTTGCTGTTTCTATGGAAGAACGGAGAGAAGGAAAGAAAGAGTGTATGCATATACTTATGGAAATGGATTACAAGTACTCCATTATTTAGGATACAAGCTGATCGGGATTAGGATATGGAGCAGCCAGTGTAGTTGTTTGCATGCTTTCATCTTGTCCATAGAGACAACAAATTCCCTTCTTTATGTCATAAAGTATATGCACTTTTCATGAACAACCTAAAGTTAAATGTTAATTACATTTTAATTATGCATATAATCAACATGATGTTGTTCTTTCATGAACGCAGGGCAGAATGGAATGCTTTTACCTTTATTGTGTGCATAGCCATTAATATGAAGAAATGCCACTGCAGTGGATTGTAGAAGATGTAGGGAGGGAAAAGTTGAATGGTTCTTCTAAGCAGCCCTGGTGAAGAACATAGATCACCCATCACAGCAGGTGTGCTGGATTTTATGCTAAAAGGTTTTTATGAACTTCTACAAATGGCTTGTGCATTATTCTTGGAATATTGTACTCAACATTTTACAGGAAGGACTGTTGCTTAGCTGAAGATGGTAAAATTGTCTTCCTATAGACAAATGGTTAAATTGTTTTTCATATTTTCCTTAGATAATAAAAGAGACAAATGGCACTTCGAGCATCTTTCCCTTTCATTTGTTGGATTTCAATAATAAGCAGCCGTATTGTGATTTGTAGTGTTGTATTAGGAGAGAAGAATCCACATGCTAGTTTTTTTTCTCAGCCACAAAAGTTACCTGGGAGATGGAACCAGTAATTCCTGCTCAACCTGACCTATTTCACTGGGCGGTTATTGTGGATTGTTAATCAAAAAAGAGAGTGCAAGAAAGGCAAGGTACAAATGTAAACAACAAATGGTTACATAAATATATTCATTTGCTTTTTTTCAATATTTCTTGTGAGAAATATCAGACTATATTTTTGCTTATAAAGGAAAATCAGGTTGAACCAGATGAATGTAAATATCCAATTTTATAATACAAACATCTGGTATGTTTGAAAGATACTTATCCATCTTCAGGTAAGCAATGGTCATTCCTGTTCAAAGCATTTGAGAGAGATGGTTTAGAACAGGGGTCTCCAACCTTGGCAACGTTAAGACTTGTGGACTTCTGGCTGAGGAACTCTGGGAGTTGAAGNGCCAAGGTTGGAGACCCCTGGTTTAGAACATAAATGAAACAGATCTATTCCACCATTAAAATTTCTCTGAACTATGCAGGGCTTATGCTGCTGTTTCATTTGCCAGCGTGGGTGCACATCCCTGGCTAGTAGTTAAAAGGGAGACCACCTGAAAAAAAACAAAAATGCCACGCTTGCTTACTAGATTGGAAAATCAGGAAGCTAACTTCTGAATTGCTGCCAAGAAAATGATATAGATGTGCCAGCATTTGAGCTCAGTTTGAAGAAGCTGTCTTTTTTTTTACAAAAGCAAAGACAAGACAGACCTTGTTTTGCAACCACAATTGGGACCAGTAACCTGGTTGTTAAGCAAAGTGACCACTATGTGAAACCACAGCTGTACTTAGAATTTTACTTCAGCTTTCTTATGCTTTCAGACCTGTGAGGGTCATGGGTGTAAAGATTGCTGTAAAGTTACTTTTTAATCACTGTCGTAACTGCAAAAGGTTGCAATGTGAGAGCTACCTGGAATTGACATGCTCCTCGCTACAAGGAGCTATAGAGCTTCCCCAAACCAACTGGGCCTAAATGGCCCCAAATACCAGAAGGATGAATTGACAAGGATTGTAAAAGGGGGAATATCATTGACACAGTTTGGGAGAAGAATTCATCGATTCAGACTTGGCAAAACAACAGTAAGAAACTCTGAGCAGAAAGTAAACAATGCAATCTGTGATTATCAAAGCTTTGACATGAGATTGAACCACGATAAAGGATTTAAACAAATTCTCTTACATTGCAGTCTATTAAATACTTAACAGAAAAAATAAGGCTTACTTCTTTTAGACTTATAAAGTGGCACTATTTATCTTCTACAAAGATTAGAGCAAAATTATTTGATCATAGGCACATCCACATCTGCGTTTGAATTTAGAAAAAAAATCTCAAAATGCCATATTATGTTCAAGGGAGGAACTGAAGAGTTAAAAGCTGTACCACACCATTCACCATATTTTCAGCAAGAATGTCTGGTTACATCATAATCTGTAAACACCAACTACTCTGAAACTTGAAAAACAGTTTATTCAATATGTAATTTTTTAAAGACACGGCAGTTGAAATGCTACTACCTAAAGCATCAAGTCCACCCAACAAGACCTGTTAAAATTCATATATGCTATGATTTCAACATAAAATATAAAAGCTATCTTAGGTAAGAACAAATTCTGCTTGGGAATGGGTGGCAATGGATACCATAATAGATATTTTGATAAGGAAATGCTCCTTATCATGTTTCTTTGATAAGAAACATGTTCTTGATCGATAAACCTTACAGGTGTGTACTTGCTTGCTTTTCCTGCAAGTAAGCATAAGGAAGATAATTAAAATATTGCATACTTATACTATATTATCATCTAAGAATTAATAACTCCAAATTACTGATGGAGAAAAAGGTTTGAATATATATCATTCATATGTAGACACAAATACAAATACGAAATTATTCTCTTAGGTTCAGTGCTTTGTAGTGATATATTATTGTGTAAACCTTTACAACATGCTCTGTAAAGTAGGCCAGCACTTCTATTGTGAAAATATGGCAAGAGCTATACAAAGGCAGATGCCCAATGGTGACATCCCTAAAGCAACCTATGGAGTTAACAATAGAAGCAAATTTTGAACTATACATTTCCTTCCTGCAGCAAAGTTTTGAAATGCTTGTACTATACTGGTTTCCAGTCTCTTTTATATTTATATGCTCAGTTTTAATTTATATAAAATTCAATATATTATGATTTTGGTCCAATGTATTTCCAGTTCCAGTTTTAAAGCTGGTCAGAAACTAGACAGTTTATTTCTTGTTCTATCTACTTGGAGACTTTAGATTACTTCAACCTGAGTAGCTACTGTAGTTTGTCCTCGAAGATTCTGAGCAACGCATACATAGTTTCCAGCATCGACGGTTTCCAGATCTTCAACAGTAATAATGCTCTCAGAGATCCTTGTAGTATGACCAACTCCTCTATCAATTAGTCTCCAAGAATCTTGGATATTTACTGGTCTTTTATACTAAAAAGATGAAAACAACACATTACATGGGGTAGAATTCTGCAAAAAAAATAATAATAAACCCCAACCCACCTTTTTTGATTTGCAAACTTTATTTTCTACTAATCTAAAACATACACAGTAGCTTTAATCTGAATTACAACCAATAAAAGAGGCAAATTAAGGCAGATGATCTGATGAATGCCTTATTTATTTATGTTTTATTAATTTTTTAAATAATTCATATTAGGCTTCAGATTTGGAAGAAATATATGAGACAGTTTAAGACTGATCTCCCTTGCATTCCTGCCAGATAGATTGCTTAATTTAGAATGTAGAATTTAGTATTCAAGTTCACATCTCTTGATTTTACATGATTTATTGTAAATATTGTAAGTCCAACAGCAGTCTTTCTGTAAGGACTAAGAAATTAGATTATAATAATTGTTTTATTGTTTCTTCTTTGCAGACTTCATACATTCAGGCAGGAAGTCTAAAGAGGAGCTGTACTTCCTTGCTCAAACACAATTACAGGTAGTCCTCACTTAGACATTACAATTGGGACCAGCAGCTCTGTCATTAAAATGATGGCTAAATGGGAAACCAAATGCCTGTGACTCTGCTTTCCTTTTCCACACTTTCCTGTCCTTTGGAATGCTCACATTGGTGCTGGGATAGCAAGCTCACAGTGGTTGCCTATAACTGGCAAGTTTAATCAGTTTCATACCTTTGTTTGCCTTTTAACCATCCTTGGTCTTCCCTCTCCCTACTACCACCCAATATTGCCCTTTGGAATGCTCACTCTGTGCTGGGATATTTAGCAAGAAGGAAGAAAATTAATATTTGTATTTACATTCATTGGAGAGGAAGGGGTTACAAGAAAGTAAACAGGCACACAATGAGGAATACATATCAAAAGTAATGTGATGGCACCAGGAGCACCAAACCTACTATGCAAAAAAAAAAGAAAAGAAAAGCCAAGTTTATTCCCCTTCTTACTCTCTTGTAATTCTCTCGTCTCCAATCTCTCTATTTTGTAAGAGGCAATGGAAGTGGATCAGTCACAGGATAATTTTCCTACAGAGATTGCTAGGGTTTTTTTTTTCTCTCCACCCCCATGCAGAATACAGAGGTCATGCCAACATGTTGACTTCCAATAAATCCTTTGAAATTTGGGGAGTTTGGCTTGAGACTGATGATTTAATTGGGGTAACTGCTGGAATCCTGACAGATTGCTTAAACAAGTGAGGGGCTATAAAAAAAAAGGCAACCAATCTCTGCAGGTAAACTCTCCCATGCCTGGTCTGTTTGTTTGTTTGTTTTGCTCCCCACTATCTTTTTACAAAGTGAAGACATTGGAGAACAGATTGGAGAGTCAAAGACACAATGGTGAAATCATCACCACATTTCTTTTGATATGTATTTGCCATTGTGTGTCTCTTGCTCTCTTGTAATCCCTTCTTCTCTAGTCTCTTCACTCTGTAATTGGGAGAGGAAGAAATCACAGATCAGGCACAGGACAGTGCATACTGACTTTAATGGCAATCATGTGAAGGACACTGCAAAGTTTGTAAAAGCAGGCAGGTTATAGTTTTTTTTTTCAGCACCATAACACTAAATAGTCACTGAATGAGAAATCCAGTAAGCAAGGTCTACCTGCACAGCAGTGTGTATGATCTGAGATTTAATACAGCAAGCTATGTATGCAAGTGTATGTTTCCCTTCAGACAAAGATTGAAGATAGCAAGGATGAGACTGTGTGTTCCTTTTTTCCACATTGCCCAACACCCATGCAATCACTTATGTCATCACAGATCTCTTTTAAGTGGCTACAAGGCTTACATTGCTTTTGTTGGATTTAGTTACTTAAATTAGACTTTAGCTAAGCTTGTGTGAGTTAAGCTTCATCAAGGCATTTAGATCCAAGATTAATCACCAATGAAAAATCCATGCATTTTATAGAATGCAATGATTGGACATGATCTGCCATTCTTGCCAAAGATCTCAAATCTTTATATGATTATTGATATAAGTCCAGTTAGTTGTATTAACATTACAAATTAAATATTTATTTATTTGTATCTCACCTTTATTATTTTGCAAGTAATTCAAGATAGAGAACATATCCATCATACCTTCTTTTTCCTATTTTTACCCATAACAACCACCCTGTGAGATGGTTTGGGCTGAGAGAGAGTGACCATCTCAAGGTCACCCAACTGACTTTCATGGCTAAGACCAAATCCTTGCTACCGGTTCGCCTGAATACCATCACCGGTGTGATCAGTTCATTTTCATCATAACTACCTTACAACAGCGTCACTTAATCAATAATAACATGCAAAAGAATTGACTTGAGCAATAAAAAATCTTGCATAATCTAATTTTACATAATCTAATTTTTGACCACCAATTCTGTAATGCAGTGGTTCTCAACCTTCCTAAAGCCGCGACCCTTTAATATAGTTCCTCATGTTGTGCTGACCCCCAATCATAAAATTATGGCTCGGTTTCTAACACCACTGAAAATACGTGTTTTCCGATGGTCTTAGGCGACCCCTGTGAAAGGATCGTTCGACCCCCAAAGGGGTCACGACCCACAGGTTGAGAACCACTGCTGTAATGCAATTGCAATCTTGCTGCCTATCCATGCCCTTTTCTGAGATTTTTTTTCCTTCTAGGCTTGTCTAAAACAGGGCTGGCCAATTTATTTATTATCTTGTACTAAATTATCTAAATAAGCTTAGAGTAATGGAAACATAGGTTAATATTTAACCTTATCTGTATTTGATAAAATGGTTGAAACCTCTTGTAGTAATTGAATATATTTCTGTAGCTAATTGCTTTATTCCACAATTATCTAAAATCCATTCTTCTGCATAGTAATACACATATAATGTTCCAGTTTAGACCTTAAGAACTATTCAAAAAAACCAAAATATATGATACATACCTCTTGCCCTGGATATATCCAATTAAATTCCACTTCTACATCTGGCTTCCCCAGAACTGTGCACAAAACATTAACGTCACTGCCACCCTGTAATGTATTGGATGATGCTTTGATTGTAGCTGAAGGAGGTCCATAAGGAACTAATTTAAAGCAAAAGATAAGATACAATGAAAAGAAGAAAAGTAAAGTGAGGTTGCTTTGAAGGTGGCCGCATTATATTCACATAGATTAAAAATTGGGTTTCACAAGACAAGAATGGAACAACCGAAATGCATTTTCAATTATTACATTCCTACCTTGTGCATAAAAAGATTATTAGAATCTGAAATGGTGGCAAAAACAATTCTGGAATTTTAATAATCCTTTCAGGACTGGTTATACTGATAGTCCTTGAGTTACACCCATTCGTTCAGTGACCTTTCAAAGTTGCAACAACATTGAACAAGGAGGACTTATGACCGGTGCTTTGTGTTCTGGCACTCAGAACATCCCAGCAATTATGTGATCATGATTTCTGATGTTCCCTGCTAGCTTCCCACAAAGTCAGTGGGAAGGTTGGAAGGAATCTGGGGGTTGCAGTCATCTAAGGTTCTTGCTTAAAGACAAGCCAGGTTCTTAAGATAGTCATATGACTGCATCACATAGCAATCCTAGCAGTCATCATAATATGACAGGAATCCCAGGTAAGAGCATGCAATTGGGGGGGGAGCACAATGGGAGGGAGGGAGACTGGAAGGTTTGGGAGGCGCAGTGCAGGCTACCTGTGAATCAAGGGAAGCTGGAGAAGCTTGAGAAGCCCAATGTAGATTGTCCCCACCAGTTTACCCTTTGACTTTGCTTGTGTGAAGCTGGCAGAGAAGGTCACAAATGGCAAGCACATGACCACTGTTCTCTGCAATGTCATAATTACGAGTTAAAGACAAGCATGGTTCTTAATCAGGAGTTCCAGAACTACCATTACTAAGTTATACAATTGCATGACATCATGCTTTATGACCATGTTGCTTAGTGATGGCAATTCCAGTCTCAATTGCTCTACTGATCTATACTACTGGGGGTACTTAGACAATAAGCTCTGCCTTTATTGTATAAGCACATAGCAATTCTGTGCCTGACACTTTTTAAAACAGTCATTATTTACTCTGACTCTCCAATTTTCCATCATATCTTTTTATCTCCCCTAAAGAATGCCTCTGTATATAAATATCAGACCTATACAAAGCATTTTCCAAAACATGATTGCTTTAAGGACTATTACGGCAGAAGTGTGCTGTACATAAAAAAATAGAAGCCTAGTCAGCAGACAAACTTCAGAGTAGGCACATAACTCTTCCAAGATGGCTTCTTTAAATTTCAAAAAGGGCTTCATTTGCATGAATGTGCTTTGCAAAACACCTCTACTGGAAGCTTTGCACAACCCTTATATATAGTATCATGCTCATTTCTCAAGACCACACATTGGATCTGATGAGGTGAATTGGGAACTACAAATGCTTATGCAGTAACAAAGCTTCATTAGCAAGAGGCCATAATTACTTCTTAAGAGCATAACTCAATGAGCCTAATTTCTTATCACTTTTTTGACTAACAAATTTCATTCAAGGGCTTAAATTTTGTGAGTTGGGAAAGGTGCTATCAGAAGACTCCTGGTTTTTATTTGGTACCATACATGGTTCTCAACCTGCCACGTCTACAACAAGAGCTATTGTTAATAAAAGTTAGATGTGTGAAACTGTGTCATGGTTTGTAATAGACAAGTATTCCTCCTATGTAATCCCCATTTTGTACCTTGGAATCTCAAAATTACACTGTTATTTAGTGGTAGATCTCCAAAACTTGGCACCTGTGATTTCCGCAAGAAAATTAAAATAGGAACTCAGAGAAATTATCAAAATCAGTCTACCCATTTTCATGATATACAGTAATTCCATCATTTTAATTCCTTGTGGCCCTATCATAGCCAAAGTGTGACTTCTAACTGTTTCAACTGAATAACATTGAAAGTATTCTACTGCACACCAAGTCTCTTGGAATTAACTTACCTTCTACATAAAGCAACTGGTATTTAATAGAAATCTGAGGTGTCCCCCGTGATTCAGCTCTACAGTAAACTACTCCTTTCTGATCAGAGGTTGGATGTTGGTAGATGAACCCCTTCTTGGCATCATAGATAATGTTGGTTCCATCCACTTTGATCTCTTCTGCTGGAAACTCTTGATGCAGAGTTACTTTTGCTGATGGGTTGGTGACTCGGCAGGGAATCACAGCAGGTTTATCTGGGCTGAGGTAGACCACTTCAAAATAGCTGGGAGCAGGAACAAAGAACTCTTCTTTATCTGTATAAAGAAGCAATCCAAGTATATTTGTGTGTGTGTGTGTGTGTGTGTTTGTGTATGTGTGTAGATGAATGGGTAGGTGGGTGGATGGATGGATAATAGATAGGTAGATAGATGAGAGATGAGAGAGAGAGATGATAAATGATTAGATAGATGATAGAAGATGATTGATAGATATAGATACATGAGATAGTATAGATGATAGATAGATGATGCATGGGTGGATGGATGGATACATGATAGATAGATAGATAGATAGATAGATAGATAGATAGATAGATGTAAGTAGATAGATTGCAGCTTCTGTAAGAAAATACTATAAAATTATGGATTTTATTAATAATAAACATCTAATAATATTTAATAGTAGCTTTCTTTAAAAGGGAACAGTATGAGACATTATTTTGATGGAGGTGGACAGAAAGCCAGAAACAGTAATAAAATATTCTATAAAAATCCTGGAGTACTGGTGAACTATCAAAAGACAAGAGGTCTGCATTTCCAGTCTGCACAAATCGGGGGGGGNAGGGGGGGGAGGGGGGATGGATCCAAGAAACTACAGACAATCAGCCTGACATCGCTATCTTAGAAGATCCTGGAAAAGTTAAACAAGCAACGGATCTGCAAAAACCTAGAAACAAATAAAACTATTGCTAGAAGCCAACATCGATTTTTCAGAAACAGATCATGCCAGGCAAACATCGTATTCTTTGACAAAGTGACTAAAATAGTGGACCAAAAAATGTTGTAGAAATAGTATACCTGGACTTCAGTAAGGCATTTGACAAAGTAAACCACAGCTTACTTCTTGGTAAGACAGAAAAATGTGGACAGACTTAACTGTCTGGCTCACCAACTGCATTCAATGTGTAGTCTTCAATGGAACTGCATTGACATGGATGGAAGCATGCAGTTGGTATCTGAAGATGCTATCTTAGGCCCAGTACTCTTTATAAACTTTTTAGATGAAGGGATAGAAGAGAAACTCATCAAATTTGAAGATAACACAAAGCTAGAAGGGTTAGCCAACACTTTAGAATAGAGGTCCCCAACCCCCAGGTCACAGACCAGTAGCTGTCTAGTGGTAAAGAGATAGAATGTGTGAGAAAAATCACTTTCTTATGATTGCAGATAGCATAAAGCAGTGAATGTAGCACAGAAATAAAATGTTGGATTGCACTTGGTCACACAGTAATGATGAACACGAGCCAAATAAGGAAAAGCAAGGACATCAGCTTGGCAACCAAATGTAGATTAGTTTGCTCTATTGTGTTTACCTATGGTTGTGAAAGTTGGACCTTAAAAAAGCAAGACAAGAAGAAAATTGACTCATCTGAGATGTGCTGGAATATGCTGGAGAAGGCTCCTGCATGTTCCTTGGACATCAAATGTGACTCACAAGCAAGTATTGGAGCTCATAATGCCAAACATGTCACTGTAAGGCAAAATCACAGAACTGTGTCTTGCTTACTTTGGAATTCACTGGAGAAAGCAATTATGTTTGGAAGAGTTACCAGTAAAAGAAAACTAGATCATCAAAGAACATGGTGGTTGGACACTATCAAACCTAACACCAGCCACAGCATAGTAAAACTCAAAAAAATAGTGCAAGATCAGAAGATGTTGAGAGACCTGGCCCATAGAATAGCCAAGAGTCAGACTTGTCTGAACAGGTAACATCTTCATCACACTTAGTCAAGAAAAACCAAATGTACAGGTATAGAAATAAGTAGTACCTGGTTCAACAGCAGTAACTGTTAGAAGGTTCTAGAACTCCTAGTGGACAATCACTTAAATACGAGCCAGCTGTGTGCCACAGCTGCAAAAAAGGCCAATGAAGTCCTAGGCTACATCAACAAAAGGATTATATCAAGATCATGTGAAGCAGTGACAAGAAATTTCTCCTTAATTTTATACTGCACTGATAAGACCGCACTTGGAATACTACATCCAGATTTGATCACACCAGTACAAAAAAGATGTTGAGACTCTAGAAATAGTACAGAGAAGAGCAACAAAGATGATTAGTGGACTGGAGGCTAAACTGTACAATGAATGGTTGCAGAAACTGGAAATAGTCTAACAAAGCAGAGGGCTGGGGTGAAATGATAGCAGTCTTCCAAGTCTTTTTGAGGGGCTATCATAGAGAAAAAAGGATCAACCTATTCTCCAAAGCACCTGAGAGCAAGTCAAGAAGTAATGGATGAAAATTTAGCAAATAGATTTCTCTGGGTGCACATTATCTTTTCTAGTTTTTAAGACTGCTCTTGGTAATTTTAATGTTTAATACTGCCCAGAGTCTATGTTTATATAAATATATAGACCCTGGGCAGGATTAAACATTAAATTTACACAATCTTAAAAACTTGAAAAGATAATGAGAAAAGAATTCCAATTGACAGAGAAAATATTTAAAGGGTTTACCACCTACCTTACCTCAAGGTCTGAGGATGCAGCAAAATTTGTAAAGATATCCTAAACAGTAGCATTTCTAATTTAATCTACCAACCATGAGAAAAATGCCTATTATATCTCAGGGACATAAATAAGTGTACTACTTTCAAATTCAAAAGCAACTTTCAGGCTTGACCTGCTTGCAACAACAGCCTGCCAGCTACACTATGTGTTATGTCCTGTCTCGTCCTTGATAAATCCTGTTTTGCAATCTTAGACAAGAGGGAAGATTTTTGTGTGTGCTTTCATATCAGAGGTGGTATTCAGTAGGTTCTGACCAGTTCTGGAGAACTGGTAGAGGAAACTTTGAGTTCGGAGAACCAGCAAATACTACCTCTG
>AZIM01000114.1:250709-262775 GCA_000516915.1 Ophiophagus hannah
GAAATGGATATATGTAAGAAAAATAAAAAGGAACAATAGGACAGGGACAGTAGGNGACAGTCTAAGGTTAAAGTTTTGGGGGTTTGGGGAAGAAACCAGAGTCAGGTAGAGTGATATTGTAACGATGAAGTACATAAGATTTTTGTCGTATTTTTTAAAACTTAATTTGAAGCACATAGATGTTTTTGAAAGTATATGTATTTTTTGTGTTTTGTACCTTTTCACTGTTATTTTAAAAGCAATTAAAAAATTGATCCTAAAAAAACTCAAGATAGTGAGCCAAGATGGATGGATGGATGGTTTGGAGTAAAACATTAATTATGGCAGTATAAATATAATACAATAGTAGCTTTGAAACTTTGTGCTTCCACAAGTCTTGTTTATTTTTCAGGGTGCCAAACTATTTTAAAATGATAATCATGAACCTAATGAACATTGTTTAAGTTCCTGTACATTTTTTACATTTTATTTGAACATGTTTTTTTCTCAATCACTGCTTTGTAACTTTCCCCCCCAAACACAAATAAGGACAACAAAGTGATATGTGCGACATTTTTTCAGCTTTATTTTAAAAAATAGAGAACAAATGCACAACCCTCTTCAAAGCAGTATTTTACAGTGAGCAACAGCAAGAACATTTTCTTATCATTTATTATTTTAAAAGTGAAAAAAAGCCAAAGTACCAATTTACTTTTTTTTTTACTATTTCACATGTTGCAAGTGATTATACGTTAATAAAAGTGGGTTCTTTTCCTTTAGTTGTTTATACAATATTGTGCTGGACTTTTACAGAAAGATTCTCCCCTTTAGTAAACAACAAACATATACACAGTAATAATGATTACAGTTATCTATCTACTTATATACACATAGGCAGTGATACAGCTAACTTTGCATAAAATGTTAGACATGTGACCTGTTATGAGGTTTATTCTACTTTTCTAGATTTCCCACTCAAGTTGAGTTTTATGGGAAGTTGACAGGGAAAAAAAACATATTTACAGAGACATTCACTACAAGTCACCAAACCCAAGGCCCATAATAGTGAATTTCTCTCCAAACTACATTTGAATACCTTTTGCGTTATGGTAAAATGTCTACACTGAAAACCTCCCACATAGGAGAACAAGTATAAAATACTGTTTCTAGAGAACAAATTTAAAAATCAATATACAGTATACAAAAAGGTGTTTTATAATTCAGATCTTTCTAAAAATGTTTGGACCTTCTGAAAGAACGGCTTGTGACTGGGGTAAGGATTCAGCCAACACAAGCCTATGCAGCAAATACAATACAAGTAGTCCTTGACTTACAACTATAGGGGAGCCCAAAATTTTCATTGCTAAACAAGGCAGTTAAGTGAGTTTTGACTTATTTTACAATCTTTCTTGCCACCGTTGTTAAGTCAGTCACTGAAGTTGTTAAGTTAGAACACAGTTAAGTGATGTTGGCTTCCTCATTGACTTTACCTGGTCAGGTTGCAAAAGGTGATCACATGACCCTGGGACACTGACACCATCATAATTTTATCCCAGATGCCAAATGTCCAAATTCTAATCGAGAGTGTGGAAATGCTGCAACAGTCATAAATGTGAAAAACAGTCATAAGTTACTTTTTTCAGTGCTGTTGTAACTAAATAATTGGTTGTATGTCAAGGACTACCCATACACCCTTTTTCATTCAATGCTACATTACACAGGACAAAAGTTGTGAAAAATTACAACATCCTCAGATTTTTATGTCTATGCATGTATTCTACTTAGGCTCTCTTAATAGTGCTACTACGCATTTCAAAATAAGTACAGTAAGTGATCACATCCAACCAGACTTGTGTTTTAAGAGTGACTGCAGGAAAAATACGATTACATTTTTATTTTATGAAAAACAGAGACATTATTACTATTGACTAGCTCAGCCGTAAGTGCATGAAAGCTATTTACTGGACTGCATTTTGATTTAGGAGTAAATACCTTCAATTTTAGTGGGGCTTTTTCTCAGGGTAGTGTAAGAAAGCTTACTGGCAATATTACTAAGTAACACATTTAATAAGTGTGTACGTGCATTTAGGGATTACTCACAGATGACTATGGGCCTAAAGATCTTTCTGTCACGGAATCACCAGATTTTACTAATGGAATGAATGGTAAAGCCACCCAAAGTAACCTGATCTAGCAAAAGAAGCTCAAGAACTGTATGACCATTTTGATGATTATATGTAAGTCTTAGGTTTAACATTTTCTGTGGAGTTCTTGGTGCTGAGCTGTTTGCTTGCAGACGTTTCATTACCCAACTAGGTAACATTATTAGACCAAGTGGGGTTTCATTACCCAACTAAGTAACATTATTAGAGCAAGTGGGATTTCTTGTCTATATATAAAGTAGCTTTCCCTGAGAATTTTGGTGGGAGTGAGTGTGGTTTTCTTCTTGGTAGTTACTTGATTAGGATATTGTCTTCTGTCTGATTGTCTGGGGTTAATTCCTGCTTATCTGAATGTTACCAAATGGACAGAATGTATCTTTTTGTTTTCTTTCTAGGTTTTTTACAGGGCTCCTTGGAATGGTGTATAAATATGGTTTATGTGTTCATTGACATTTGCTTGACAGAGAGGCATTTACTTGCAAGATAAAAAAATGGCACATTTGAAAGGTAATGATGAATATCTAGAATAAACTAGATTCCAATAATTATCTACGATTTGATAATAATTCTTTACTTCTAAAGCACTATGCTTAATTTCAATGTCACCTTTTGTAGAAAAATACTAAAATATAAATATACACATTTAATTAGAAATATTCCTTTTCTCATTTAGAAGGATTTTGTCTAAGTATCAGTTTTGGGCTAAGTACAAAATATGTAAATTTTAAACATTCTGTCTGAAGGTTTCTCTAAATTGTGTTCTGTCTCACAGCTTGTATAAATAATCTATAACATATATATTTCTATTAAATTAAAAAAGCTAAAGACATATTTGTTATGAAAAGATATCTTAACAATTTAAAATAGCTTTAAGTAACTACTTTGAAAAGCTACTGTAGATACAATTTGTATGGGAAATGAATAATTCTGATTATTCATTTCCCATACTGAAAGATCATCCATCTAATTTTATAAGAGTTTGGGAATTGGATGAGGAGAACTACTCTGTATGTTCCTAAATAATTATCATAATGTACATAAAATTTCGGTTAGAAAGTTGCTTGTTTCCTAAAATTTTAAAAATCTACTTCTCTATTTTATCAACTTTCCTTCAAAAAGTATTTCCCTAAATTTCATTTAAAGAAAAAGCTTATGTATGTTTGCTTGTTTTATGAGTAACAATACAAGTAATACATCCAGATGTATAGTTCTTTTGCACATATAAAATGTCAGTATTCACATGTATATCTGAGATGATCAAATGGTGACAGCACAGTTGTTCCTTCGAAGTGCCTGCCCATTGCATGCCTTTTTGTAATTGTTTTGTACCATTTACATAAACTTAAGCATAGAAATCTAAATGAAGTTTCTATGCTTATATTTTTTTAAAAAATAATTATGCTCCCACATCTGCTATTCATACTAAAGTCTGCAATGACATATTAGTTTCACAAATTATACATAAATAAGCAGGCTGGAGTAGGAAAAATTAGTGCAAATGTAGGTACAGTAAAGCAACACATAATTAGATAGATTCATTACCCTTGTTAACATGTTATTGGTTGTTTAAGGAAAATGAACCAGAAAATTAAAAAAGAATCCATACATAGTCAGACAAAACGATGGAAATAAACCTCCTTGGACTCAAGAATAAAAAATTCTTTGGGACTTGCTGACACTTACACATGATGCTTCTTAAAGTTGATTCAGTGCCTTGACTTATCCCAAATGATATGCTGGGAATTAACTATATAACCATCTTATATAATGTCAGCTCCCAATCTTACCGAAAAGGTAAAGCCAGCAATGGGTACCAGCACTGAAGGTGCCTTCATTTGTTGGTAAACATATATTCTCTAAAAGTTTAAGAAAGATCTATTACACTTAAACATTAGTTTAAACATTTGAGCTATGTTTTTCATTTCCCCCTCTCTGCAATATATACATACATACCTCTATTTCACAAAAATAAAAATTTATTCATGAGTTATTTAATAAATATTATATCACCTATGATGACAAAAGAATTTGAAGAGAATTACTTCCTAGACAGGAAGAAGAATTTAGTGGCTATGTTTGGGTATTATGGAGAAACCACAGTTTATGGTGAGGAGAACAAGCAATAGTAGGCCCAAAGCTTGCACTGCCTGCTCCTAACTCCTGAAGTGACTGGAGAGGACAGTCCTTCATTTCTAATCTAACATCATGTTTCACTTTTGTTCCTATTAACTGTGGATTATTTAAATTATTTTTATAAACCATAGTTCGGAATTGACATTTTTAATTAGTTAAAATTAATCACTACCTGCTAAGGAGGTGATGAAATGTGGAAACAGCAGCCAGTGACCTTAATGAAACTTTCCAAATTCTTTGTAACTGGAGCAGGACAGAAGAACATGCAAGCGTAACGCTTATTTTACTCACCCCATCCCAAAATTAGCCAGTTCTTGAATAGAGGGTTTTTTTTCAATATTTAATTGAACAATCTACCAAGGGAATATATGGGTGCACAGTTCTGCAGCCCAATCTCTGGCAGTGCTGATGTGCTCAGGACATTCATATATTAAGGAAGTCAACAGATGCATCAGCATTTTGCAAACTTCAGTTCCACAGAAGTGCCATTTTGCTAGTGCTTCATCATTTGTTTAAATTAATCATTCATCCATGTTTTTCATTTTCATTGGCAAGAATGAAGAATTTGAAATAAAACTGATATAAACAGAGTGTCAAACTAGATTTTCTAACAAATATAACCATTTCAAATATTCTTAAATATTTTTTTAGAAGAATTGTCATGGTTTATACTACTTGCGGATAACAGCAAAGCAAAGTTAGGTCAGATAACTCTATAATTTTTTTCCTCAGGAATTTTTAGGAATCTGGGGCCTTTCCCCACTGCTGAATTGAGGTCATCTCTACTCATCCTTAAATCGGTGCAATATTGTGTTGATTATATTTTCTATTCTTCTTGCCAGCCTCATCCTGTCACAATTGCTGTGTTCCCAGGCAGTGACTATTACTTCACTCTGCACAACAAAGTGTAACTGAGTTTATACTCAGCCTCTATACTCAGAGGCTGCCTCTGATATAATGTACAGCTAAGGATAGCCTCAGCCTCTGACTCACAGGAGCAACATGGAGCAATGACACAGAAGAAGACACCACAATAGGTGGCTGGGTTAGAAACAAGGTATGGAAAGGTACCGAGAGCGATGGAAATCAAGTAGTTGTGTGATTATTTAGCAATGCTACCCTATTTTTTAAAAGCAGTTAAGAATACTTCTCTAGTATTATAAACCATAATATTCAACTCTTCTTCTTCAGATACTCCTTAAGAATTAGTTATATAATACATGCCAGTTAAAGTTGTAAGATATTGTTAAGGAAATCACAATTTACTTAACATGACAGATGAGTCAGATTGGCCCCCTTGGAAAATTTTCCTCCACTTTCTTGCTCAGCTTTTTTAAAGATTGCAACCCTCTGAGGCAAGTCTCTGATGAAAGAGATATCTAGCAACTAGTTTAGATCATCTTTCATGTATTCTACTAGATATTTCCATAAAGCACAAGTGGGTTACTGCTAATTTGGGGGGAGCAAGTAGTTCACCATTTCACCAGCAACTCCATTCTGCTGCCATCACTGTCTAAAAGCACACACAACAGGTTTATCAATGACTGCTAACATTCACTTGTCTTTTCATGTGGAATAAACTGAGCACTTTCACTTGCGTGTTCAAGTTCACTTGAATCTCCCATGTGTTTTTTTTCTAAAGTTTCGCTTCTTTCTGAGCAGCTGTCATCATCTTCCTCTTCCTCTTTGGGACAGCTTTCCATACTATGCCGGATGCCATATGCAAAGTAAATCAGGAGTCCTTTCAAAACAAAGCAATCAATAATTTTTGTACACTTTCCATATATCAGTCAACTTTCTACAACTCTACTAAGATTACAATTCGATTTTTGACCTTCTCTAACTGTGGTATACAGATTCTTTCCCAAATACATTCAGACAGCATCTAAATATTATTTTAACATTTATAGTCAAGACAGTCCCCATATACTGTTGAATTGTAATTCTTACTGTTTCACTATATGACATATAAGAGAAAACTGTTACAAAACAAATTTTATTAACAAATTTTAATAACGCAGAGCGTTTTTGTATTCATGCAGAAGAAAAACGTACATTTATTACACATGCAGAATGCACCAAAAAAGAAAGAGCAGACTAGGGAAAAAAATCTTATGCCATGACTGGTTTCCTTAACTTGTTGCAAAGTTGTCAATGTCAGCTGAAACTAGTCCTAGAAAATTTCCTCTCCCAACAAGACATCTGGGCAAATATTTATGCATAGGCATATACATGGACACTACCAGAAGTCACTTTACAAAAAAGAAGGTAAGGGAATACCTACCAAGTGCCATCCAGATGCTGAACCGAATCCATGTCTCTCCACTCAGCTGTACCATCAAGTATATATTCACTAAGATACTTAAAGATGGCAAGAATGGCAAGAACGGAACCTAAGAATAAATATTTCACAGTATTCACTAAAATACCCCTACCCAACACTTTTACTTTATATTACAATTTGTAAAATTTAATGAAATGCTCATTTCAAAATCTATGGAATCGAAGCACACATATGTCAACATAACATACTAACTAGAGATGAGCCATGTTCTTCTCCATAGGACTTGCATATGATCCCAATCTAAATTACACTTCAAGTAGGGGAGTGAAATAATTGCCTAAATATTTAACTTTAAATAGCAAAGGAAACACAAATGCTACTGAACATGGCCCTTCAGAGGAACTGGGGTGTTTCAGGATTCATAAATCACTTCTGAATGCCAGGAGATCTTTCACAGTAGCATCAAAGACATGCTACTGGAGCCAGGCTCACATAAACAGAAATTTCAGAAGTATTTTATATTCATAAAGATCCCACCCTTGGCTCTTGGTAGAAAAATCATGAGTTGGGAACTTACATGTTTAGAGAAAGTTGGTCTAGATGGAGTAACAGTCTGAGATGGTGCATAATATTACCAACCTATATTTTATACTATAATGTGTATTTTGAGTTAGAGGCTCTATTGTGGAAAACCTTACATTTTAACTAATGTACTTCAATAAACCAAACAGTCCCTGTATGAGCTCTGCCTTTACTTCCTCATGTCTTGAAACCAATCTTCCTGTTAAAGTACAGGACTTTATCATTCTCCCTGTAAAATTCTATCCTATTCCCTCCTGCCCACTGCTTAAGCCTATCTAGATCTTTTTGGATTTTCTTTATCTAAATTATTAGCTTTGTGCCAGCTTTAACCACTCATTTCCTCATCTAAATCCTTGATTCAAATGTTGAGCAGTACAGAATTCTGTTGATTCTAGTTGAGCTGACCTTCTGAGCTGACATAGAGCCATTAGTGAATGAATCCTCTTTTGATACATTCAGCCAGCTTCAAATTCATCTATGAGTGGCATCATCAGTCCAATACTATTTTATTAAGGAGAATTTGTCAAAGGTTTTGTTGAGGTCAAGGTATGTTATCACAAATTAGCCTGATCTACAAAGCTAGTAATATTTTCATAGAAGAAGAGAAGGCTACTCAGCTGTGTTTTCTTTGCTACAATTCAACACTGGTTCTGTTAATTGCAGCATCCTATCCAAGTGCTTAGAAACATGCTGCTTGACCATCTGTTGGAGGAATGTGCCCAAGATGATTTATCTCTACCTGCTCATATGTACCTCTGGTTCTTTTCTCGGACATCCAGAGTTGCCAACAATAAATTGTTTTGACATTTGTTAACATTTATATATTGATTTTCACACCAGAATTGCAGAAGTGATCACACCACATTTCATGCAACTCCCCGCCTCCCAAATATATATATAGAAGAACTAGCCACACTCTTCCTCCTCCTTGCAAAAAATGAAAACTTGGTATCTACAAGCACACCCTTTACCATAAATGTCACTTTCTGTTGATTTTGAGGTTGTCTCCAGATGATAAACATAATCATCCCGAATAGTATGAAAAGAGAGGCAAGAAGAAAAATACTCCAAAGCTCCATATTTGCAAGTGAATTAATTCCATGGGTTGTCAGAATGCTTAATCCACAAACCAGGACAGCTAAATGGAGATAATCAAAGAAAACAGAAAAAAGACAGACTATTTTAGTATTTCAAAAATCTGAAAATTTGTGATGCATACAAAAAGTAGAGGTTAATGTTTTTAAAAAATAAGAACTATATTTATATGCAGAACACACAAGTCCTCACTTCTTCAGACTTGAATCAAAGGACTAATTTACTACAAAATATATGAATTTGATCTTTTAACTGCATTTTGCATATAGCTAACATTTAAAAAAAAAAAGTTAAAAAGCATTCCAATAGGTTTGGACTTACCCAAAAGACCCACAAGAAGGCTCACCACAGTAGCAGACTGTTCAGTTGGCAAACTTGATGGATTAATCAGCATTTGTAGATTAAAGCTCTTTCTTGGTATCATGCTAATTTGAGATTCACTTTTACATTCACCTTCTGATCCTGCAAGGGCCTCTTTTTCTGCTGAATATTTTGGTTGCTCGTAGTTTAAACTGGGTTGGTACCTGTGTGTGCAGACATGGGTTGCTAATATAAAATCAGTCTAAAAACAAAATTAACTCTAGAATACATGCTAAATCAGAACTGATTTAGTTACAGTGTTTTAATTGATTAGGGATCATCCTAATTTTCAAGGAGTAAGGACCACTGTGCAATATTCTGGACAATCCCAAATTACACTTAAAATAATTTAGTTTTTTAATATGATAATTTGAAATGGTATCATCTTATGAAATCTCACATAAGAGCATAAAGTTTTGGTACAATTTGTGAAATTTATTTTTTGTGACCAGGAGATGCCGCTTGCAGATCTGGGAGGCAGTATGACACCTCAGTGTCACTATATTGTCAGCACACTAATTAGATAATACAACCATTGCCTTAAATATGCAGCTCTTCCCCAGAGTTGAATCTTCATAAATACATAGTTTGGTACACTTAAAAACCTGCAGAAATATAGGAACCACACATGGTCTGAAACCCTCTTATGATTATCTCATGCACAAGGTCAGCATTTAAATATATTGCCTTCCATAATTGAGGCAGAAACAAAACTGTTGACACAAAAATTATTTTACAAAAAAAATACTTTGCTTATAAACTCAATTTCAGAACTCACCTAAGTATGAGAACACAAGCAGCTACCAATGAGTATGCAAGAAGTGTACCAATTGACATCATGTCTACTAAGGCTTTTAGGTCAAAGAGAAAAGCCATTAGAGCTAGAAGAAAGGGGAAAACAGCATTTGTATTAAGTGTTTACATATTAGGTAAAGCATATATTTCTTATCATCATATGCTTAAGCATTTAATATTTATTTCCAGAGTTTGCAAACTGTTTACAGTTTCTGACAAATTATAATCATATAAATTTTGAATAGGATAGATCATTGCTATATGACCATTAAAGTTTGTTCATGATAGCAATCTTTTATAATCTGTTTGAAAGAAATAATTCATTCATGGAAGCTTTTGTTAAGTTAAAATTATTCTCAAATCATTTGCAATGTTTGGGTTTTAAAATGGACAATGACAAAAAAAACCCCTTATTGTTTGTGAAAGTCACAGTAATTTTAAAAAGCATGCAGATGTTTCAGGAAAACTGTATTGTGAATGACCTATCTGAGCAAATTAAGTAATATTTTGGATCAAACTGTATTTATTCTGATAGGTACAGATAGATATGAAGTATTCTGATAACTGTAGTCATGGTTAATCTTCTGTTTCTTGCAGAAAGCTCATGCAAAGAATTTTGAACTCTCTGGCATCCATAAAAACTATCCCTCTTTAAACAGTGTTAAAACAAATAAAGTGTATTGGATTCTGTTACTGTTAAGAGAAAAGAAAAATAGTCACATTGTCTTTTGCAGGTACAGTACTTGTTTATAAATAAGAATTAGATTTTCAAGGAGTTACTTCTTTTCATAAAATTTCTGGTTGTTTTGTTATTAAAAGAAACATGTTAGTATTACATCCATCAATTTCACTTCAAACAGTCTCTATTACCCCTAAGGGGCAAAAGAAGGAAATTGGAAGAAATATAAAACAATTTTGCAAGTGGAATTAGAGAATGCACAAATCAGTGAAAAAAAGAAAATGTTCTTTGTAGTTCTATTATATTATTAGTTCCTGACCTTTTGATGTTGTTGTTGCTAACGAGCACATCATACATATTGTGGGAGCAAAAATAATCAGCATTTTTTCAGCTGACTGAATAATCTGAACTGGCAACTTTTATAAAAAAATTGAACACGTAAAAACACTGTTTAAAATAGAGACATAAAACATGCTGAGATTGCAACTGTGCCAGATGGAGAGGGGATCAGGCACAGCTTTCATGCCACTTTCCTTTGGCAAAATATGCTGCTGAGCATGGCAAGAGGAGAGGCAGAGATTGGTTGTAGAAAAGTGTATATGAAAATTGTACAAAAAGCACAATGGGAACATTGAAAATACAACAAACTATCAAGATAATCAACTTACTCTTTATTTCACACATGTACCAGGCAATATCATTGTTCACACTGAAGGAAAGCTTTGGAGAAGAACTCGTAAGGAGCTCGTTCTTCCACCACCACCACCACCACCATAATCATAATCAAAATATGCCTTCTGATTAGTCAGCACTCTGTTCCCAATTTACATGCACGAACCATTAGCAAGCAAGGCCCATCATATCACAGAGCCATGCATGGGACCACAGGTTTCAGAGTTAAGAAACCTCAATATATAGAGCTTACCGGATATGAGCCCTGCTGTCAATGTGGCAGCAACTGGAGACTGCCTCTTGCTCACTTTGGCAAGAAATCTAAAGAGTAAACCATCTCGTGCCATGGCAAACAGAATGCGAGGCAAAGGGAACATAGAGCCCAGAAGACTAGAACAAAAAATGTAATCGTTCAAGCGCTGCAGTAACAACAGTATATGCCAAAACTAACCCAACATATAGACATAGATAGAAATGGATGCATGTTCTTCATCAAATGCACCTGTATCCTAGTTTTCGACACACAAAACAATATTTTTACTCAAAGAATCACAATTTAGAGCTTGAGTTGCAATAGAACATAGTCATAACTTTCCATGTATCACTCTGAAGGTTGTCTGTGGCTGAAGGCATCCATCGCCTTACAATACATTCACTTGGGATCTCACCTGCGACAGCCCCTGATGATAAAGTTGCAACAAGTGGAGTCTTCGTTTTGGGGTTGATTTGAGCTAGACATGTGAAAAGCAAGCCATCCGATGCCATAGCATAGATTACACGAGGCATGGGGAAAATGGATCCAAGGAGACTGAATAAAAAGCAAAAGAACATGCAACATGGCCAACACCAAGTCATGCAATTCATTATAGAAAAGCGACACAATACTAATACAGTAAATGATTCTGGAATATGGGACTTTGGCAAGGAGGTGATATGGTATACAAAACAATAACTACAGTTAAGATACAAGATTCCTGAATCTGTTGGTTTTTAAATGGTACAAAAATACCACATTAATATGCAGCCTTTTTTGGGAAGGACTTATAGCCGTGATAGTGAACCTACGGCACGCAAACCACAAGTGGCACGCAGAGTCATTTGTGCGGGCACCCGAGCTGCAGGCAAACTTACCTCACTGTGCATGCACGTGCCTCGCCAGTTTGAGGCTTTTNTCACAGCTGATTTTTGGCCAGTTTGAGGCTTTTTTTGGCCTCCCACAGGCTTGAGGAAGACTTCTACAGGCTTCTGTAGCCTTTGCAGGCCGAAAACTAGGCCCGTTTCATCACTTCCTATTTTTCCGAAAATACTGGAAGTGACGAAACAGG
>AZIM01000114.1:283944-298409 GCA_000516915.1 Ophiophagus hannah
TCCAAAAGGTTGGTGACCCCTGCCTTAGAAAGTTTCCATAGCTGCTCTGAAATTTCTCCTTGCTTCTCTCAGCCTGGCTGCATAAAGACTTCCCTTTGAACTGCCAGCAAAGTAGGAGTCTGGACATGCATAAAAGTGCAAAAGGCATCCAAAGTAGCTGTGTGACTCTTTCAGGACTTGCTGTAACAGTTCAACAAAAGGTGGTTGCAAAAGCGTATTTGCAAAGTACCATACATCTTTTAAAATGCTTTGCATGACTCCAGAAACGCAAATCCTCCTGCTCATAAGTGATTAAAGATGCATCAAGAGATTCCGAAGGCACAATAATAATCGCACTTGTTGCATGAAGAGAGACAAACCAACTTTGTATGATCTAAGAGAATAATTTCTAGCAGCAACATCTACTTTTCACAAGCAGGTATTCTTTAGTTATGGGGATTTGCAGCATCAAAAAAAAATCTGGAATGGAACCAGACTAGGAGATAAGACTACACTACATCGTAATAATTATCAGCTAAATACACACAGTCACTTTGCTCTAGTTTCCTATTATTTGCATGTTATGTAACTCCAGCTGTATGTGCGCACAGTTTTTAAGCCAGTGATCCACATTTTTGAGTACAAGTTGGTTCAGAAAAAATGCTGGTTCAGAAGAAGTTCAGAAAAACTACAGCACATTCCATACAAATCATACTGGCTTGAAACCAATATAGCCTTAAAATTAGTTAAATCAGAAGTAATTATGAAATTTAACACCTAACAAAATATATAAATAAATAGAAATGAACCCTCTGGAAAAAAAAACTGTCCAAGAATAGTATACATGCTGTGAATTAATCAACACAAAGTGAAAAATTTTGTTTTATGCCAACTCAAGATCACATTCTTGGGCTGAATCAGCAAGAGCATTGCCACTTTCTTTTTTTAAAGATTATTCCACTCCCTTAGCAAAATCATACCTGCTGCACTGCGTAAAGCCTGTCACACAGAGGTTAGCAGAACCTCTGAAACAACAATTATGTCTTTCTTTAAAAAACATTATTAGTGGAGAATATATACAAACAGACTTCATAATCCTTATTTTACATTCCTTACCTCCAATGTACTACTATACAGGTAAAAAGTCTCTTGATTTATGAGGCTCACATGGAACCTTTTGTGTAGGCTTTTTGACAATAGAACGATCCATTCCTACATGCACTAATGTATGTACAGAATTCTTCCATGCTTGTAAGTGAGGATGTGTCTTTTTTCTACCAGACCAACATAAACATGCAGTGGATATCAAAGAAATAGATTGTAGCCTGCTGAGAACGTACAAGGTTGAAGAAAGGCTACAGGATAGAGGAAAATACATCATGGGTGGCATTCAGCTGTTATTCCATAGATTAATCTGAAATGTTGATATATATTTACAATGGTCTTAGCAAAGATAAAGCCTCTAGGTTCTTGTCTGCCTTGTCAGGATGTGCCTTCTTCAAATGTTTGTTCAGTGTGGAAGGCTTCATTGCCTCATTAGAAAATACTTTTTCACATAGTAGGCACTGTGGCAGCTGCTGGTTTGATGGTGTTGGTATAAATCCATACTTCAGATATTCCACACTATATTGTCTACATTTCTTCTTTGATTTTTCTGCTTCTGCCATTTCTGCTCTGAAAATCAGAATACTTACAATATGTGTGTGTTCACATCTGATTTGAAAAGAGTTANGTGTTCACATCTGATTTGAAAAGAGTTACAGTTGCAGGGGGGGGGAGTAGTAGAAACCTGTTTTTATTTAAAAAAATAGGGAAAGTTTGCCAAGCCAAGAAAAACAGAGCAGCATGCACGAGTCTTAGCGTAGCTGCCAGCGTACGGTACGTGCAGGCGCAGGAGGTGATGAGGCAAGTCAGGCCAGAACCGGAAGTGCTCAGCTGACTGGCGGCCCACAGAGCCCCAGGCATAATTGCGCCCTGTGAGGGGCCCACCTCCAGCACTCCTCTGCCACACCCCTTGCTTCTTAGTGCCCCCCTGCTGCCCCCTTTGCCTCTTAGCACCCCCCTAAGTCATCCCACTGTCCCCCAGTGGGCGGTTCCACCCACTTTGGGAACCACTGTCTAGCTAATTTTGTACAGCAGAGAAACTAAGCAATGGTTAGTACTTGGATGGGAGTCTATCCATACTTCTAGAATTGTAGACTAGGAAGGTTGTAGGAAGGTTGACTTCTTGAAAACCCTTAAGAAGTCAACCAACACCACTTCTATATCTTGCCAGACTGGTTCAAGAGTGTCTTCACATTTGTAATGGGCTACATTAGAAACACTGAGCCACTCAGATCAGCTGTCAACAACCCTTATTTCTATTTATCTTCCCAGTTACTTAGGTTTCCAAGTCAGTCTCTTCCAATAATTAATGAACTTCTGACATTTTTCTTGCTATAGCATTTGTAGGGCAAACTCAATGGAAGTATTTTTTCTCTTCTGCTCTTACAATTTCTTGGGTTTTTTCCTGTCTTTCATATCTCTTTTACACCATCCTGGAAAGATAAAGCTTTTTAATTAGTAAACCTTCCAGCACTACCTTAGAGTCTATAGTCTCGTGAAATTTTTGAGGATGCAAACACCAGCATATAAGGCTCCCAGAAGGATCTTCACGTACTTTAAACCTCTGTCTATAGGAGACTTCTAGGATGTTCAGACTCACTTTAAGAAAGATTTCCAGACTGCAGTTTCCCACACTGGCCAGTGAAATAATTACACTTTTTTAATGAGCCATATCCTTTGCTGCATCTTGCCCCACAGTTTTCTCAAGAAAAAAAAATCCTAGCAGAGTTATATGTTGCTCTCTGCCATTACCACAAATACATGCAACAAAACTTTGCTTTGTCCTTTCCCAAAAAGGATAATTCAAACGAAGAGTATTGATTAGTCAAATCCTTACCATCTCAAAATTGTATTTTAAAATATGGTACCAGAACCATTGTATTTCAAAACCCTTTTTGTATCTCATACAATAAAAACATGCCATTATTGAAATCAAAGTGATTATCTCAAACACAATGTAATTTCTAATACGGGTAGTCCTCAACTTACAATTCATTGAGCACTGTTCGAAATTACAACAGAACTGGAAAAAGTTACTTATGACCCTAGCAGGATCCCCATAGTCATGTGATCAAAATTTGGGCACTTAACAACTGGCATGTATTTACAACGGTTGTAGCATCACAGGATCATATAACCATTTAGCAATCTTCCCAGTCAGCTTCCAACCAGCAAAAAGTCAATGGGGGAAACTAAATTAACTTAACAACTGCATGATGCACTTAACAACTATAGCAAACAGATCGTAAAATTGGGTGCAACTCACATAACTGCCTTGTTTAGCAATATAAATGCTGGTCCCAGTTGTGGTGGTAAGTCTAAGATTACTTGTACCAGTAAAATGTCTCTCTATATATATACTATGACTTGGTAGGTAGGTAGGTAGGTAGGTAGGTAGGTAGATGATAGATATAGATATATAAAGTCACACTTAGAATATGACTTCCGCCTAAGATTTTTTAAAAAAATTTAAAAAATCAGAACTCTTCAATAAGAATATACCCCAATGCCCATATAAATTAGGGCAACATTAAAAATAGCAGAGATTTATAATGTGCATTATAAAATCAATGAATAGACTACTGATTTCTGAAAGAGGTATATCATGTGATATAGAAAAATTCAATCTGATATACTAAAAATCAACCAAGAAGAAACAGTAATCATGTAATCTTTTATACATCATTGTCGCTTGAACATTTAGTGCAGATCAATTATAACACAAACAGCATTCTTCCCTATATCTTTTATTTAAAAAATAGTAATTATTTATGTTTCATTTCCAAAGGAGCCTGTATTTTGTGATACACAGCAAACAAAATTATAAATACCAAAACTTACCAATTTTTTTCAAATTGCACTTTTACGTTTCCTTAATCTGACAGAAAAATGGTGCTTTGCAAGTCGTTTCCTTTTCCTTGGCTATGTTTTCAAAAATAAATCACATTGGCACATTTAACTTTGCTGATAGGTGATACTTCCAACTTAAACGTAACCTCATAAAATTATTTCACTGGGCAGCAGATTTTCCTCTACAGGGAAAAAAAAAGTATTTATTCCACAGACTTATCTAAAAGCTATGAAACCATAAAAACCAGTTATTTATTCTAGATTTCCATATGCCTAAATCAGTTATTTAGACTACTACTGTATCATCATCCAAGCACTGGATGTTCCTAAGCAAACTGAGGCCACTACTTATAATTTTCTTGGCAGTGTCCTACTCAGCTCCACCTCAGGCTACTTAAAAAAAAAACAGGCTGGAGGAGGAACTAGCCTTTAAAGGCACAGGCTTAAATTAAATCTTGTAGTCAACATTTAATAAATCCATTTGAGAGTGGAAATAAAAATGCACTATCTATAGGAAAATTTATAACAAAAAAGAAAAAGTTCTCGAAAAAGAAATGCAAGTAAGAACACCATGACTTAAACTTGCAGGTTTGAGTGATATAAGGAAGGAGGGGGGGACCTGGTAAACTACTTTAGAAACATCATATTCAGAGAATAGAATAACATTTTGCAACCCATAAATAATAATTCCCTCCCTTTACCCCCAAGTTAGTTGAGTTGCTTTTACTGTTTGATTTAGTCAACCAAGATTTGGGAGAGACAGATGTGTTCTGATTTCATAAACTTGAACTTCGATTATCAGGGATAATGGAGACAAATTTTACCAAATTCACATAGCAAATTAGTTAGTAACATGTTTACCCCCTTATGCCTATAATAAGCTAAAATAAGGACTTCAATATGAGATCAGCTGCAAGATACAAATATTTTCTACAAAAATGTACCAATCAGAAAACATTCACAGAAAGATATTCTGAAAAATTTCTGGGAATATCAATAAACCCTAACCCCAAAACCCACAAAATTCTATATACCTAAAATTGCATAGTATGAAATTTAAAAAGCTTTTGAGATGTTTTCACAGTATTGTTTATTGACACTGCAATAAATAATAAAGTCAGTGACAGATCACTTCTGTCCATTCAAATTTAAGGAAGTAATCATGCTTTTATTGCATTTTTATCATACCACTTGTATCTGCAGTCATGGATATTATCCAGGGACCTGATATGGATAAGCTGATGATTTACCTGCATGGTAATTAGGTAAAATATCAACCAGTGTCCTAATTCTTTTTTTCCCATGGGTTAGCATTGCTGCATTTTTATTTTTGTGATCCGCAGCTGTTTTATTCCCAATATCTTAGGTCCTTTTTTATCATAGATAATAATTAAAAAATCTCAGTACTGTATAGCTAAGAAAATAAGATTTTAAATTGATTTATGAGAATAGTAATCATTATAAATGTGCTAGATTAGAATACAGTAGGGAAAGCATTCCTTCTGACCACATGTGATTCAAAACCATGAAAATCTAGGTTAGAACTCAAATATGCCAAAGAAGAATTTGTGGTCATCATATTAAGGCAGCAGTCCCCAACCTTTGTGGCTTGGTGGAGAGGGGGGGACAGAGGAACCAGGCTGCATGAGTAGCGGGCTGGCATGCATGCACACGCTCATACAGCTCTACTTGCGCAAATGGTGGGCCAGCGTGCATATACATGCACACGCCACTTGACTTGTGTAAGTTGAACTGTCTGTGTGCATGCACGCCGCTCGCACAAGTTGAACTGTGTGCACTTGTGCAGCCTGGTTCCGAATAGGCCACAACCTGGTAGTGGGTTGCAGCCTGGGGGTTGTTCTGTATTAAGGAACAAGGTGCCATAAATGTCAATGGAGGTAATGCTTCACTTATGACTAGTCATTTAATAACAAACTGATGTTACAATGGACTAAAAAAATGTTACTTATGACCTCTCCTTGAAGTTACAATTGTGTGCTCATTTTGGGTACTTGATAACAGGCTCACATTTACAACCTGTTGCAGGAGACAACGATTTGCAAGTTTTTGGCTGTTTTCTGATCGAAAATGGCCAAATAAATGCTCTTACAGAGTTTTGGATTTATTTAATGACCATGTGAGTCACTTAACCGTGGTGACTTGTTTTACAACTGTCATAAAAATGGCCAAAAATCATCTTTGCCTTGACTTATGACTGCAATAACTTAAAACTGAAATTCCAAGTTCCACTGAGGTCATAAGTAAAGGACTTTAAGGAGGTTATCTTACAGCATTTACTGATTCAAGTAAAATATTTATTTCCCTCAAATGCACCCATGTCAGTGCAATATCATTAGAAGTGTTATGAATCAACTGCATTCCAACATGAACAAATAATAGCCTATCATAATAACCAGTTTGGTCCTCTGGCTAAGGCACCCAATCTAAAGAACAAGAAACTGTGAGTTCAAGTCTTGTCATAGGTATTAAAACCAGCTGGGTGACCTTGAGCCAGTCTCTCTCTCTCAGCCCAACTCACCTCACATGGTTCTTATCATGGGGAAAATTTGAGGAAAGTGTATTGGATATGTTCACCACCTCGAATTATTTGTAAATGTTCTGACCTGGCTGCCAAATACAACAAGCGCACTGTTTGTTACTAATGTTCCCTTTATTAGGAGCACCAGCAACCTTGGCAAAGAGTTTCTCTCTCTCTCTTACAGCAGGCTAACAAAGTCTCTAAGTGTCTGTGGAAATTGAAGCTCGCTCCCTACCCCCTGAAATGGCTCCAACCCACCAGGAGCGTCCCTCTCTCACCACACTCATAATGGAAGTCCTGGAGGGTGTGCTCTTTTTCCAGCAGCAGACACACACACACACACACACACACACACGCACTCCGAAGGTACACCCAACTCTCAGTGCCACAGATTCCAAGAAAGAATTCCGATACAGTTCCAGACAGGATTCAGAAGTTTGGACTCTCCGTGGCTCTCCGACAGAGAGACAAAGAGTTGTCTGTCGCACCTATTTGTCTCCGCCCCCTGCCTTTTATCCCCAGAGCTAGGGTGGGGCTTAGCTAACAGCGGTGGCTTGTCCATCCCAAGGATCGGGCCAAAGCTTCCCGCTGCTCTTTCCTCTGTCTTCTACGCATCAGGCACGGGATCCAGCTGTTCCTCCTCTTCCTCATCAGCTACCTCCAGACCTGACGGCTGTTGACTCTCCATCTAGGGGCTGATGGATGGCCCAGGGTCTGCCTCTGTCTCTATCTCTGACAGCTCCATTCCCTCTTCCCCCTCAGATTGCCTTGATGCTGGCGCAGACTCCCAATCCGCCTCATCTGATTCGGCTGCCGGGGTGGGGGGCAGTGGCCAACAGGCCACAACAGTAAAACAAAAAATGCAGGAAACAAACGAACAAATATAACATGCTGATTCCCTTATTTAATAGTTGTTAATATCAAATGAAGGCTAATATACGTGTCCCACGATAATGTTACAGGATTACCAATCTGAGTTGGCCACCAGGACCAGAGGTTTAGTCTTCCGAGCTTTCAGACTCATGCTGGAACCCATCTTCAGGGAACTTCTCTTTACCAGAATGTGGCACCCTAAACCTCTGACCCTCGTGACCGACCCAGATTGGATTCTGCAGTTATTACTATCTGTTTTTAAATGGGATGTTCAAAGTAGGCATTATTTTTCAGTTACTTTTGGAGATACAGCATCCTTCATTCCTACAATGTGTAGTTCCTGAAATTTTTAGTGCCACATAACAGGAAGATTTCAAATGTTATATTTTCTCTATGCATGTGCTGAATGCAAACCCACAACCTTCTTTTGGCTCCAGAAAGGCTTGCCTTGTTCCATGGTTATTTCAGTCAGTGGAGAAAGTTGCAACATATGGTTGGGTTAGCAGAAGGTCATTTGACGCAGGCATGATGTGATCAGCTTGAAAATCTCTCATCAAGTTCCCAATGTATTTCGTAAGGTACATGGTTTAAAATACATAGCCATATAATTGTACATGTAGTTAAAAATGAGTGGAACTTCATTTCCATGCTGTCCTAACTTTGTATAGGAAGCAACACTCAAGTGATTCCTTTTATGTTTGCAAGAAAAATACTTCATGCTCTGTTACTGATATATTAAGTGCTATTTAAAGTACAGCATGCACCTTGAAAATGGAACTCTCTGGCTTTAGTTGCCTCAGTTATAAATAAATCTTTCTTTTACTTCCAAGGATAACTTATATTATCTTGAAATGACGATTACAGATTAAATGTGCAGGAATGGATTAGATGTCTGCTTTTTTAATGTCAGAGGCTAACTCTGCAAAATAAATGCATCATAGGAAACTTGAGAGGTTGAAATTAAGTAAACCAAGCACAGGGACAAGAACACATTCTGAAAAATGGGCAACTTCAGCTGGTCTTCATCTTCTCCAGTCTTCTGGAGGGGGGGGTTGCCAGATACAGGTGGAAGATGCCAGCTGTATTAAGACTAGGAGATAATGATTTGAATACAAGGTGTTACACATGATCAGTTTGCTGGAAAAGGAATTATGTTAATTGTGATAATTTCAGAGTCAAGTATCCAGGGTGTGTGTTCTGCAAAAGTTTATCACAGCAATCCCCCATTGAATCAGTGAGCTGCAGGTCTCAATTCTGTGTTTCTAAATATGTTTAAATTTCAATTAAAAACTTGTTTTCCAAAATATGCTTAAATTTCAATTTAATTTTAAATAATGGTAATCTAAAAGTGATTGCATTTATATTGTAATTTTATATACAAGATAGATAGATAGATAGATANNNAGATAGATAGATAGATAGATAGAGATATTTCATACACACACACACACGCACACACATACACGGCGTATTGCTTTATAAAATTTAAACACATCTAAATGTATTATATATTTATTATTACATAAGCTTGTTACATAAAAGACCCATGGAAATTCTCAAAAGCCAATACAGTAAAATGCTCTGTGACAAAGTCCAACACATCTGAAAAGTTAGTAGTAGATGACATAAGCAAACTATTGATATGATTCAGCAAAGAATTATTTTAGAAATCTGTCAAGAACTCTCTTACATTCATATGTAAGTAAGTAGCACACAGATTTTGTAGAGTAATGTTACTGAGGAAAGTTTAAAGGTCATATTATTCAATCTGTATATCAAACCTTCCAGATGTTTAACTAGTGTTTTAGAAATCAAGAGTTTTTCTATTCAACATATATTAAACAAAATAGGGCATATTTTATTACATTCAATTTAATACAAGATTCTTAAGGGAGATCATGACAACTGGTAAGTTTTAGAAAAATCTTCAACTTGCAAAGGAGCCTATTAAAATCAATGATATAGTTTCCTTTTTTACCATCATTACCTTTAATCTGAGACAGATTATGACTTGGTACATACAGAGTATTAGTTTATTTAAATACAGCTTATTTCAATTCAATTGACTGGATTCACACAATATACTACCAATCATAAACTATGGTTTACAAATCACATTGTTTGAGATCACAAAACATGCTCACTGTGTTATGATTTAGCATAAACATTCTAAATAGTAACAGAAAAATAAAAATATCACATTTTATTTGCAAGTATTTCTTATGTGTTAAAATATGTCAAATATTACTTGATGGTTTTATTTATTTATTTATTTATTAAATATATGTGCAGATAGACCTTTACTTACAACCAATTGTTTAATGACTGTTGATATTACAATGGACCTCCCCAGGGTATGACCCAGATTCGAAATTCTAATGGCTGCACCAACCCATAGTAATGGGATTGCATTTTGAGTTCTCAACAACCAGCCCACATTTATGGCAGTCTGCAATGTCCTGCAATCACATATAAACAATGTATCTTTTTTGCTGGAAACTGCCATGTACTTCCAGTTTCCAACAAAAAACATCTATTGAAAACTATTTGTTTAAGGGCTACAGTGTTTGCTTTACGATTGCCACATTCACTTAATGGATTACCGCAAAAAAGATAATTGGTCCCAGTCATGTGATGATTAATGACCGGCATGACTTACGACTGTAATTCAGGGTTCAATTATGGCCATAAATCGAGGACTACATGTATGTAGTTATTATGACTTATATGAAATGCAGGTCCTTTACTCTGCCTCTGGGCTTTTTAGAAGAAATGGATAGGATGAATGTAATCCATTAGAACTGTACAATCTATTACAAACTCAGCAAATAGAAAAATAAAAAAAATATTTTATTTTATTTTATTTGCAAGTCTTTCCTATGTTATTGGAGCATAGTTACAGGTCCTAAATATTTAGGAGTCACTCTAGATAGGGCCTTAACATAAAACCAGCACTGTACCAACACTAAACTGAAGGTCAGTGGACAAAACAACATCCTCATTAATGAGCTTTAAGGATCCTTAAGACAACAGCTCTGGCTTTTTACTACTCAGCAGGTGAATATGCCTGCCTAGTCTGGTATAAATCAGCACATGCTGGGAAAGAAGATGTTGCTTTGAATGAAACTAGCAGAATTGTTACCGGATATGCCTTAAATCTATCTTTCTAGATAAGATCTACCACCTAGCTGGCGCTGCCTAAGGCACTGCCCCACCTACTGTTCACAGAAAAGAAGCAGCATAAAGAGTGAGGCTTAAATCGTTTCTATCTAGACAACACCCTCTCTCTGGCCTATAACCAGCTCATCAAAGATTAAAATCCAGGAAAAACTTCCTTAGGCTGAAGAATTAATTTGAAAGCAGAGTGAACCTATAGAAAGCAAGAAAGAACCAATACTGGATGGAACCAATGGAGGAGTCTCTAGAAGAAGAGAGAGCATAAATAAGAGAAAAGTGAAATAATTTTCAATGGGAAAAGGGATCCCTCATTATGAGACAGGGAAGGTACTGCTGTCAAAGCAAGAATGTTTTAAAAGCTACCTGTTGAACATCACATTTTGTACTAAAGGTTTAAGGTACAATACAAAACAGAAGATGGTTTGATTTGAAATACTAATTCCAACTATCCCAGTGAAAAATAAAGATTAGCTATTTTTTTTAAAAAGTGTCCTTAGTTATCTGCAACAAGACTATCAAACGATTCAATAGTGAAATTACTGCTGTTGGTGGTGGTTTGTAAATCTAAAAAAGAACCACAAACATTATCAGCATGAGATTTCACATCCTGATTTCTTACCAAGCCACAGATTCTACCCCCTCCAGCTCTAGCATCTAATATTCAGCTGAAAGGCCACCAAGGAAAAGCAAATACTGCATAAACATTCACTTTCAGCAGATTAGTTCTGCACCATCATTGTGTGCGGACACAAAGTGCAACATCAACAGTAAATTAATGCAGGTTCTGCTCATTAATTTGGTTCACTGGGCTAAGTGTAACCCCCATCTGTCAGTATACAAGGGGTAAAACAAAATAACCAAAATGTTAGAAATCCCACTGAAATCATATTTTTTAACCAGTCAACTGAACAACCAAACCATATATCAATAAAGACTATTTTATTGCATGGATTTGGCTTTTCATTAAGCAAAATAAATGTTTGTCTAACAATCTCATAGTTTTATTTTGTGAGAAATAAAGCTGTTCAAGAAATGATTTTGGTAAATCCCAAAAAAACCAAGGAACTCATTACATTCGGAATTTAGCTTTTTTTTTAAATTTTGAGACATTGCATTATAACCATAAAGCAACAAAGATGGGTTTATTGTTTTTGAGAACAAAATGCTCCTAGACCAAAAGATGTGCTTTCTTTGTTTTTGTACATTTACACAGAATAGGTTTTGCCATAATGGTTTAATGTGGTTATTCTTTCAAAAGAACAAAACAAATAAATAAATGCAACATATTGCTAGTAGAGTAGTTGCCAATGGAATATATTCAAAAAGAATGTCTTGAGGCCAGTAATTATATTAAACTATATTGAACATGCAATGGTCTATTTAGGCTACCATACAGCCCAATTCTTTTCTCAATGCCAGAAGCCAAATTAAAACATCGAAGACAAATGGCTGTCCACCATCTAACATAAAGAGATCCTCCAATGAAAGGGAATACAACCCCTCTCTGATGTTACATTCCAGTGTTACATTGTTCTTCATGTCAGGAAGTAATACGTATGCATAATACAGATTTTGTCCCACATTGGGTTGTCAGTATAACTGGGAGGAGAAAAAACAGAACTTTGTAAAAAATAGTGTAGTGTAGTACAACCTTGGTAGGAAATTTACATAACATAACATCTGTATTTTCTGTTCTGAGAGTTTAAGAGAAGATGGTCTCTATATATCGTGCTAGATTACCGTTAAAATGTCCCTCTATACACCTAAACACAAAAACACCCACCCACACAACAACTTAAATCAATTTGAGGTCTACACTCTGGAATAGAGAGAACCGTGTTCAAGAAAACTGCACTGGCTATTCGGTTTTGTGATTTACAGCAAATTTAACACAGATTTTAGATTTTACTGTTTCTTGTTCAGATCAAGCAATGCCAACAAGTAATGCAGTCCGTAACAAAGGAGCATTGTATTGCCATATGACTTGACATGCCACTCAGTATGATCGGCCAACATTACATAAATGATGTGACTTGTAATCACTACACTACATGGAAGTAAAAAAAAAACACATATACAAAGAAGGTAAATATAAGTTATGTGCATCTTGAAGGCACTGCACTATTTGCTCAATTCTTTCTGAATAAGGAATATCTATATATTGAAAGCACTGCACTTTTTCTTTAGCTAGTTTTGAAAAAGTATGCTATGAGAAGCCAGCCACTTTTATAAACCATGCATGAACTAAGCCACAAAGGCTTTTTAAAATGATCTGTGTTCTAGCAGGAAGTGTTATCCTCCAAATAGACTGTTTTAAACAGCAATAACCAAAGTTATAGGCTTTGATGGTAAACACATATTATGTATTTTTGTTATAGGAAGAATGCAAGATGTCCAATGTATAGTCACTGATCCACTTCTCTCTCACGCTTTATCAATCTTGATTATTGTAAAACAGATCTAGACCAGTTTACTGGAATTTCCTGTCTCACCCTTAAAAAGGATGTCATCTGTGTTCACTGATTTCTTTCTTATTTTAGTATGTATGAAATATTGTGCTTAAAGAAGAAAAAAAACAGGTTTGGGCTGACCTTATGATTTCCAAAGACCAACTGACCTAGTACCTCAGAGGGAGAATGAGGAGAATTCATCTCCTCCAGCAAAGCCAGTTCTAACAAGGAAAAGGATTTATCTGCATCCTGTTCTTGCTCTGGGAACAGAGATTCCAGAGAAAGCCAGAGGCTTTCCCCAGATCAGATATACTTCTTAGCAATGTACACAATCACTTACCCTTAGTTAAAATAGTTCAAATGACCTTTTAGGGTGAAGTAAGTTCGACAGGCAATTTTGAACTTTGCTTAGATTATTTCTGACTTCTTTTTTCTCCAACTCACTTAACCATTGATGTGAAATGCCCTGGTATTTTATTTCACTCTTAGGCAAGACATTACAACTTTTGTTTTGAATCAGACAAGCCAATGAATTCCTGTCTTTGCGTAAACAGCACATACCGTCATGAAGTTTTAACTATAAATATACCTTGCAATCAAGCTTGAACCAACTCAACCCTGAAAACAGGACAAAATCACCCCAAACTGTCCTTTACCTCACCACAGTATAGATCTGGCAAAGCCTAAGTAAACAAGGGGTGATGGTTGAGTTGCTAACATTCCTTCCATCTTATGCCCTTCATCTGAACTAGCATGCCTGCCTCATAAATTTCACTTCTCCTCTGAACTGACTTTAGAGCCAAGTACCTGGCAACCGAATCCTTTCATAGCATAAGACTCTGAAACAGCGCAGCAGAATAGAAAGTGCAATCCAAGGGATTTTTGCATGGGATCCTAAACTAGCCAGCCTTTCCTTGGGGTGGGGTTCCGATTTTTTTTTTTTTTTACATCAGCCACATAAGAGCCCAGATTTCAACTGGCGGAAAGAGTCGCTGACAGGACAAATTGCATCAGCTCAACATCTGCCCGCCACGCGGGTATTGCTGGCACAAAACGAGGTGCGGTGGCACCCAGGATCGCGACCCACGAGAAAGTTCAGAGACCAGCAAACGATTCACACCTAGGTACTTCTCCTTATGCCCTCTCCATGCTTTCCAGCCTTTCGGTGAGCAACGCCCGGCCTTTTTCTCTCCGCTCACTCCCCCCACCCGCCGCTTCGCTGCCACGCATTCTGCATTTCTCAAGCGCGCCCTCTTTTCACTGCCTTGCTCTCTCCTCGCCACTTCCCGTGCCTAAACAAACTGTCCGCACGTGCTCATGGAAAGAAAAACACTTTCCACGGAAGGCTGCTTTTTTTTTATAACCGCCCACCCCCAACTCTCAGCGGGAAGCCTTATTAAGTGGAGGGAAGGGAAACTTCGCTTCGCCCGGCAGTTCTAGGCAAGGCGCCCGTCAGCGCGCGCGCGCGCGTGTGTGCAGGGGAAGGAAGCGGG
>AZIM01000114.1:305798-317645 GCA_000516915.1 Ophiophagus hannah
CATTCTAACCATTGTGCCACCATGGCTCATGATGTTGATTTAGCACAATGAGAATCAGAAACTTTTATTTCTGAAATCTGGTCCATCAAAGGAGGTCATAGGGGACGGGACTGAACCATTGCTGTTGTATTTATTCTCTATACCAGGGGTGTCAAACTCATGGTGTCACATTGTCATCATGTGATGTATTGCAACTTTTCCCCCTTCACTAAAACGGTTCAGCATGGCCAGCACATGATGCATCTGGGCTGCAGGCCACGAGTTTGACACCCCTGTTCTATACACTCCTTTTTCCTAATATCTGATTGAGGTTAGAGTGTTTAAACATCTGACATCTAGTCAAAATTCTTGGTGTTTTGGTTGTCATAGTTGTTCTACTTCTGTATACTTTTCATCTCAATATACTTTTCAATGTATTTTTAACATTACCCCTGCTTACCTGAATATGTTAGTAGGCATATTCGTAGCCTGAGCTGTAGTATACTGGAACTAAAACCTGAAATAATCCTGGTTAACAGTTCACAATGTAATTCCCGGAGAGGGCTTTGCAAGCAGTGCTGAGCAAACTGTATGAACCCCTGACCTGACACATTTGGCATTTCTTACTCTTCTCTCTTTATTTTTCAGAGACTTGAAAGGGTCACTTGAAACAAAATAAAAGGTTTTGAGACAATCAAGGATAGCAGTATTGTATGCTTATGCTCTTTCTAAATAGAGGGTTTTCATCATAGTTTCCTTCCTTTAATCCAGTGCTTTCTTTCTTAGAACTGATGAATGAAGATGTATGAAACTCAAACTCTTGCAATGCTCTTGTTCAACGTAAACTGGCCTAGTAAAGGATCATCTACAGTACGTAGGTTTTGGATTCCAAATAAGCAGAGCTTTGTAACAAAGCTGGTACTGCAAAAGTTTAAACATTTCATATTATTATAATGGTTGATTGCACAGTCAGCCAAATATTTAGTCTGAATTTGGCATTTCTGTCCACCTTTCAAGTCCTTCTCTAGACCTGATATAGGCAGATGTTACTGTCTGATGTTGTTAAAGGTATCATCGAAGGATGTAAGTTGTTCTGAGCAAAGCTGCCTTTTTAACTGTGGTGATTTTGTCAGTGCTGATGGTGTTCAAGTGATGCTCCAGATGTTTTGGGATTGCACCAAGGCACCTATTCCTATTGGTACTTTGTTTTCTTTTGCCCTNTTATATTTAGTTCACAGCTGAATCTGGATGGCTCACAATACAGAATAGACAAGATAGAATCCAACTACTTAATACAAAAACATATACAAAAACACAACCTTAATCTACCATCTACTTTAATCTAAGGCTGAAGAATTTACTGATCTTTTCTCCCTTCCCCCAAGTCCCATAAAATCCTGGCTCAGTGGAAAACTCTCCAGTTTTGATGGATGCAGACTCCAAAGTTTGTAATCATCATCATCATCATCACAGAAATAAGCCTCCTGCTTTACAACTGGTCCAGGGTTATGTTGATTTTTTTAGTTATTAATGTATGAACTCAGCTTTCATCATTTGGGAACTACACTTTATGACTTAGTGGGCTGCCAAAACCCATTTGTGCTTTAAGCAGTATATTCTGCTAACTGGGGAATTCAGGGAGCTGAAATCCACACATCCATTAAAAGAGGCCAAGTGTGAAAAATGCAGATCTAAAGGAACCACAATTTGCATGAAAATATGCCTTGTTATGGTCTTTTGGTTAAGCTAAAGTAAAAGTTTCTTTTTTATGTTGTGTATACATTCTACATTTCAGTCGTGCACTGTTTTCTGTATTTAAGTCTCTCCAAACATGATTTATATATGCTCCCTTTACTAAATTCATGTATGTCATACCTTGAATAAATGACTTGGCTTGCTTCTTTGGGTTTTCAGTTATAGAACCTTACCAGAGGTAGCTGCAGATTCATGTACCAAATCAATTAAGTTTCCACTGTCACTATTTTTTCAAAGTTCTCTCCAGATGCATAATTAGATATTATTTGCACACAAAACATTATCATTATAGGCAGTTCTGATTACAGCCATGTTGGCCTTTTGACATACACAGCTTTTGGCAAGTGCTTCTAACATAGATGGCCTTACTTTTATTATCTAATGGGAAGATGGTGATATTGTTAGCAGAGAAGTTTTGTTCTAATTCCAGAAAGCTCAATAATATATAAATCCTCTTTCAATCATCACAGCATAGGTATTTTCCATCAATTTCCATATTCACTGGAAATAATTTTAAGAACTTTTTGAAATGTAAAATTGTATCATATGCTTTGTGTATTACAAATTGGTTATTTAATACTGAACATTGATACTTATTGTCACCCATTTACTTGCCAAATCATATGTTTAGTGACATGGTTGCTTTCATCAATAATTACCCTAAAATCCCTCTTGTTTCAGAATGACTGATTTGATTTTTTATTAACTTGGAGAAACAGTAATAAACCTGTTGAAGACCATTCCATTTCTGTGTCAAAGTATTTCCTTTAATTTTACTTTTGACCTACAGTGAAATCATCAATAAATAATTCTTAAAATGTGTTAAAAGTTAAGCTAAACAACAGTGAATAGTGCTAAAGTTTAGATGTTCCTAAAACTGAATCACGGGATTAACATCTCATCTTTTTCATAGATGGATCCAACTAGGAAAAAGTTCACATGAAGTACTTTCCAATAAAAACATGTGACCTACAAGATTTCTTACACGGGAAAAAATCCAGTATTTATTCAAATAGAGAAGTGGCCAAGAAAAATTAATAGCAAAATAAATAAAATGCCTGGCTGACACTGAACTTCAAGCCAATTAATCATCATTTATAAAAGTATGTTGTGTGAATTTGTCACATATAATGCATTTATGATTTAATTTGTTTGATTAATAGTGTCAACCATCTTTAAAGAACAACAGATAAATATATGATAGACAAGGTTCTACTCTAGAAATACACATACATATACACATGACTTAGCTAAAGGTAAGTGAATGCATAGCAACCATCATTTTAGATTGACATGGTTAGTATTACCTGGTACTGGAAAGTATTCTGTGTTTGTATAACATGGTAAACTGAACATGCAGCACTACCTGTGCTTAAGGACATATGTAAACATTGGTGTGTATTCATATTAACCAATTAGAGTGGGTTGTCTTATAGGCCAGATATTAAATGTGTTATAGGCCAGATATTAAGCTATGGTTTGCTCAGTCATAATTTACAGATATTACTAGATGTTCCTCCTCTTTCTCCTCTCTTTTGTGAGATTATCCTACTCCTTTTGTCCTTGTAATATTCTGGCTGAAATGTACCTACATCTGGTAAAGGATTTTGATTTGATGATTTGCTAGACCCTAAAGCTTAATCTCCAGAGTACAATGTTTTCTGACAATGCGCTAAACCCTCCCCTCATTATTTGCCTTAGAGTGTTGTGCCAACACTTTCTATGGCAGTGTGTCATGGGGACCCTGTCACTTGATCCAGACTTGTTTATATTCAGGAGGTTTATTACATCAGAAACATCTAGTCTGCACAATGCCCGTTCTTTTTCTTTTGAAGTTTTTAGTAATAGTTTTACAGCTAATCTTAACAAGGAAAGCAAAGTAGCAAGCCATGTTGCCCAATGTCCTTGTGCACCTTTGACATATTGCTTTGCAATTCTCTGGAACACTTGGAAGGTTTACAAGGTATTGCAAAAGACAGTCAAATCAGTAGTTGGAAAATAACCAGCTCCTTGGACCCCTTGTGCTAATATAGACTGAACTATTGAAGGAAAAAAAAGAGACACCTGTAAAAAGCTGCAAAAAGCTAAGGAAGCTTTCTTTTTGCCCTCAGTAGTACCATCAAGGGAACATCTTTTTTGCTTTGCTGATGTTTGCTATATCCTTTGAAAACGACTGGCTAATCTAGCCACCTCTCCATACTGAACTGATGAATGGAGAGACAGCAAGCTTTTGTTGCAAGCCAATATCAACTGTATTTCAATACATTCCAATACACATTTGGGCTGATTGGAGTATTGTATACATTTATATAAGGAAGTTATATTCCTTCCAACTCTTCTTTTATGCTAGAGCAAAAAGGCCATTTGTCTTTTTAAAGAAAAGAGAGATGTTGAGAATTGAGACTGAGAAGAGGAAAAAGGTTTGTTTCATCTCCCCAACAGCCAATCTGTCTAGAATCCTCAGGGATTTGGGAAGGGACCCAAGAATAATTGGAATAGAAGGAAATCTGGTTACGAAACAATAACTACATTTGGACTACTAAATAAAATATTCACTAGAAATACAGTGTATAATTATTTTTTCTTTTCTTTTTGTGTGTTTCAGCCCAAAGTATTTTCTCTGGTACTNAGCCCAAAGTATTTTCTCTGGTACTTTTAGTGCATGCTTAGTAAATGGCATATGTTGTGCAATTGGGAAGCTCTCTGCAACAGGAGTTGCCTTTAAAATAGGAATAGATAGCACCAACTTGTAATAAAATGAGGCCCTCATATTTACCTTTTTTATTGGACATGTGTTTCAAATTGCTACTAAGATTTGGACAATTTATCTCTCTCACTAATGAATGTTTTACTTAGGAGAACTTAAAACCAGAGTGAAAAATTTAGATTTTTCCCTCCCCCCTTTTTTAAAATATGAAGTTTGATTTTATTTGTCTCTTGTTAAATAGGTCCAATTTTCAAATGAGGCTATGGGAAGGCTGATTTCCCTAGCCACACACCTATTTCACATTTATTTTTCCTTTGAATTTTCCAGGATATTTCTTTGGGGTTTTGAAAAGAACCAAAACCTAATATCATCCCAAAGGTGCTTTTTCAAGAGGCAACTGGACTTTCTGGTATTTCTTTGAAGATGTTTCGCTTCTCATCCAAAAAGCTTTTTCAGCTCTTGGATGAGAAATGAAATATCTTCAAAGAAAAATCAGAAAGTCCAATTGCCTCTTGAAAAAACACTTTTGGGATAACTATGACCTGGATGATTGAGAATCTCCATAGACAAAACCTAATATCCTTTACATCATGCCATCCTCTGAAGGTCCCTCATTCTATTATTTGTTTACCATCATGGATCTCTTTGGGAACTATTAAATGATAGCTTTGAAATCCTGGCAATTTCTAGGTATAGTAGCAATCTGGTTATATGGAAGGCAGACATATTTGGATGATATTGGGTAAGAAATTTTAAAAAATGATCCTGTTGCCATAAGAAATTGAATCTTTAAAATATTTTTTATTTTAAAATGGCAAATAAAATCTTTTCTTGGAAATTATGGGTTCAAAATGAGATAGTTACTTTTAATCAGCTAATCACTAGTGATTTATAAACTTTTAAAAGGTTACAAAAAGAATATAATTTGCCAAAAACAACTGAATGGCAATACATTCAGCTGAAACATTTGTCCTTTGTTTGGGATGAAATAGATACATTGGCTGCCTTGCAAATTCCTATGGTTTTGAATGTTGATTTTAGAGGCTAAAGCAACAATTAAATTTTAATGACAATTGAAAAAGTTACTAAAATAAATATGGACAATATACAGAATTTGTAATAGAGAACTAGAGTTTCCTACATTAAAATATTAGTGTTCTCACATTTTAAGTTTTATATTTCTTATGAATTTAAAACAATGGTTCTTTTTAAAAATCAAATTTTCTACCTTTATATTAGAGATGCAATAAAAATGTAAAAGTTAAAATATGTATTTTAACTATTTAAATAGTCTTACTATGGTGAACCAAATTCTTGGAAAAAGTTCAGATTTAAGAATGTTAATGTGTTGTTAAATTATATTCTATAAATTTGGAATCAATGTATTTCTGAAGAACATTGGATTTATCATGGGTTGTTGCCCCAAAGGCTTTATGTGTTCCCCAGAAATACTCTAAGTACCAGACAGCAAAGGACAATTTGATGAAATGGGTCAACTATGATCTTTATTGGCATAGGCAATGGGATAAAAGAAAAATCCAGATTATGTCCACAAATATATAAAATCCTGCTTCTTTTTAAATGCATTGTGGCTCTTATAAAAAGGGTGTGGAGCTTCAGTCATGAAGTCATTATCTTTACTTATTTTGAGAGTAAAGTCTGGTGGATTTTGTGGATGCTTGGCCTGGACAATATGATTCCACATGTCAAGTTTCAACCTATTATTTAAAAATGGCAGTGTAGCCATTTTTATTGAGGCAAATCTATTGTTGCACTGCTATTGTTCTATTTGATTTTTAAAAATATTTATTTTGTATTTGTTTCAGATACATTATGTGAAGACTCAGATTTTTTTTTTTGGGGAGAAGGCTGTAATGCTGGGAAAAATGGAAGGAAAGAGAAGAACAGGCCAACCAGCAACAAGGAGGATAGAGTCAGTTATGGTGGTGATGGGTCCTCCTTTGGGAGACCAGGCTAAGGACATCATCATAGAGAAAATCGTATCTATGAGGTCTCTAGGAGTCAACACTGACTTGATGTCACATAATCAATCAATTGTACTTGTATTATTATATTTTGTATACTATACCACAAACAATTGTATGTGTTGTCTATTATGTTAGTTTACTCTACCTGTTTTTAAAATATCCTGTTGTCTTCTATTTCTAGAAGACATCTTTTGTTTTCTTTGGAACTATAAAAAGAAAAAATTGGCTGCTTTGGCATGCAGTGCATAGCTTGGTTTACCTAACTATGGCTTTTTAATTAGGCCTATTTTCTGCATTCATTCCACCTGCTGAATTACCCCCTAATAATCTAGTTTCCCCCCAACATGCTAGTCTGAAATGCAGGTCAGGTAAAGTTCAAGCAGGTAAAATTCTGGTTGCATTTCTCCAGGAGAGGGAGAGAGTCAGAAAAAGGAATATTAGATCTATCAGCCTGAGGCAGACAAGGAATGAGCAACCAAGGTGGCAAATGATGCTGATATAAAAAGTAGCTCCTGCGCAGCATTTGCGCTTAAACACGTCAGTCTTTAGGGCCTGGAGGTCTGTCGAACCGGGAGGCCGGCGGCTCTGACTGATGCCCGAACCTGAAAAGAGCAGCATGGCAGCCGCTGCAGAAGGCGGAGCCCGGCCCTGACCTGCGAGCATCACAACAAATCGCCCCCCCCCATCCGATCTGAGAGGTGAAGATTTTCCAACTCCTTTTTACTTTTTTCCCGATTCCCTAACACTGCCGCCCCTGCCCCTCTTTGCCTCTGCCTTCTGGTGCACGAGTATTTGATGGTGCATCACTCTCCCTTGATTGTATAAGGTGCGTGAGGATCCCACGCACCGAGATTTGGTCGCCATGGAGTACATCAGAATGCCCAAGGTTAGTACAGTGCCGGAAAGACGGAGCAGAAGGGATACAGGCTCGTCTTGAAGAAGCTGTGGGGTCTGGGGCTTGTCCTAGACCGCCCCCTCCCTCCCTTAGCCCGGTGGGGGAAAGGATCAATTACCCCTCCCCCTGCGAGTGGGGTTCCAGGATGGGGGTGAATTAATCCTCACCTATGAAACGAAGAATGGTGAGAAAGTTGCATGTTTAAAGAAACCTTTCCCCCCCACTCAGGTAAGACTGCTACTCAGGAGAAGGGCCTTTTAACTGGGAGGTGCATTCCAGTCAGATCATATTCTTCACACAGTTGGAAACAGAATTGCGCTTACTCATCCCTTGCCTATAATAATGCAGCATCAGCCTGCAAGCCGGGAAATGATTTCCCCTCCTTTGATCTCACTCTTATTTGAAATTCAGATAGAAAACCCTCTCCCCTTCTCCCTTGCTTTTCAGGGAGAAATGATAGGTGAAAATGGGATTACATTATTATGAGATTTCGAAGTAGGTCCTGATTCTAGGTCAATAGAATAAAAAATGGATCCCTTGGAAGAGTATCCCTGAATCTGATGAGCAATAGAGTTTATTTTCATGACATTTGATTTAATTGGGCTGGGCATCGATAAAAGTGTTTTAAAGTCTAGGATTTTAAATTCTTGTTTTACAACTGATTGTATATGATAAATCCTAGTAGAACATAGGTTTGAGTAATGGTTTCTTGTCTTTGGGGTTATGAAACTAGGCCTCTGGCTTCTACATGTGAAATGTGATTTGAACGTAGAAGAATACAGTGGTTTCCATTTAAAAGCGTCATCCTTACAATTTTTTATCTCTTTCTGTAGCTTATGCCACACAGGCATAATTTTAAACTGATTATTTTCCATGATTATGTTCCATTTGAATAAACGCAGTAACATCCCATACCCAGAAGACAATCAGAAGACAATCCCACCACAGGAAATAGCATAGAAAATATTTTTGATTAATAAAAATGAAGCATTTCTTAAAATTGGAACACTAATTTGGGAACACTTACTGTACTTAGGATCTTTCTGAGACTTACTGTTTTATATTGTGTTATAAAATAGTTCTTTTTAGGATGGGTGGATATATCAATACTGTAATGAATAAATGAATTGAAAATACAAAATTTTAAAAGCAAAGTATCTATCTTCCATTGACTATTTTCATTTTTGCTATGACCTGCCCTGCTTCCATGCTATAGCCTTAGATTATTTATGACATTTAATATAATGTAAAGAAACAAATATTAGATTTTGAATCACTAAAATAATTTAGAAGGTAAAAGCCCTCGGAACAACAGCAAGATACTAAAACAACTGTTGATAGATATAATCACTAGCAGTAGGGCTCATACTTGGACTGCAAAAATTCAAATGATCTGTGGATCATGGTTTTATTTTTTTTAGTTGCAAAACTTTTTTTAAACAAAATATAGAACCAATGATGAAAACAAAAAGCTCTAGTGATAGAAAACGGGCTGTATTTGAATAATTGTTTGTTGTCCCTAGTCCTTCATGGAATTTCATTAAGTTCCTGCAGAATGATAGGATTTTGTGGAACATACCTTGAAAGACTCAGCACTAAATTACAGCAAAGTGGCACAGGAAACTAACTCACTCATTCATTCTGGTAGCCCCAGTATGATAAACCCCATGGTAGCTTAACTTTAAATGACAGCAAAATTGAGGAACAAGTAACAAATTGTATACAATATCTGCCATATGGCTCTGCCTGAGATGCAGGCTATAATTTGTTTTGAACTGAAGAATTGTTGTTAGTCGCAAAGTCGTGTCCGACCCATCGTGAGGCCATGGACAATGTTTTTCCAGGCCTTCCTGTCCTCTACTATCCCCCAGAGTCCATTTAAGCTCATGCCGACTGCTTCAGTGACTCCATCCAGCCACCTCATTCTTTGTCATCCCGTTCTTCTATTGCCCTCAATCGTTCCCAGCATTAGATCTTCTCCAGTGAGTCCTTCCTTCTCANTCTCCAGTGAGTCCTTCCTTCTCATTAGGTGGCCAAAGTATTTGAGTTTCATCTTCAAGATCTGGCCTTCTAAAGAGCAGTCAGGGTTGATCTTTAGGACTGATCAGTTTGAACTGGAGAATACTGTGGCTCTGAAGTTCAACCAAACTGTTGAGGGCAGACCCTCTCTTGGTCTATTGACCTTCCCAGCTCCTTAATTACTCTGGCATGGCATAGCTATCTCTCCTGCCCTCTCATCTCTTCCCACATCCTTTCTTCCTGTCACATTTCTTTTCTTCTCCTTAGTTGCCATCAGCACACATTGCCACCAATAGTGTTGCCTTTTACTATGTTCTGCACATTCTCAACCACGTAGGTTTGGCATATTTATGTTTTGTGTCTATGCCTGAACCAAACACATGTGATTTACATATTTTAGTTTGGAGAAAGCCACCTAAAATGGCTGTTCCATGCAGTTTGGACATTCCTGATCAGCCTGTGTTGAAAATTCTTTGTGCGGACCCAACAGATAAGAGAACACAGCTATTTAACATGACTTCTACAAAGCAGTCTAAATGCCTCTAACGTGTTGTAGAGTGTAGTAATAATAACATTAAGAGTTTCTTTATTGTATCTGTTTATTTAATATTCCATCCTGTGTGGTCAAATTCACGCAGTTCCAAGTTTTCTCCCTACCCCTTGCTATTTCTTACTAGATATTTAGGTCAGTAAATATCTTCCTCATCTTAGTTATTTTCAGATGCTGGTAATAATTTAGATTGTAAATGAAATCCTGAATATTTAAAAAGTACCACAATGGGAAGACTTTGGGGAAAGTATATAGAGCACCATAAATATTTACATTTATAATGGTGAAGAAAATTGGAATACCTTTCTCAAAATAAGCCTTTAGGTCAGCCAATCTGATACACATTGTGAAATATGATTTTAGAGCATTTAGAAATGACCAAGTTGCTTTTTCAAAATATTTGTGGGAAACTGTAAAGGGGAAGTTCATAGCTGTAATGTTTCTGAAGATCACCTTTCAAAGACAATTTTGGGGAATGAAAAGGTAGGCATTAAAAATGAAGCTTCTTTCTCTTGTAGAGAAAAATCATAGGAAGCCTCTGTTCATAGTTTACTCCAAAGAGAAAATAAAGTAAAAAGAGAGAAGCATCAGTGTTTTGTGACTATTTTTGGTTTGTGCATTCTGACCAGCACCATGATAGATAGGTTCCTTCGATCTGATTCCCTTCAGATGTCTTGGGCTTACAAAATGCCACTTTGTATATAGCTGATAGATTGGAGAAAACTCTTTTATAAAAGACAAAAGAAGGCATTGCCAAACCACTTCTATATTGTTGTCTAACAAAAAAAAATCCAACAAGCCTTACATAAACACATCCATGAAGTTACCAGTTGACTATGTTTGAAGGGGACATTTTTTTATGTCTAGGGAAAGTGGGTGAATGAATATTCCTCTTGAATTCTGCTTTAGGTGACTGTGAGACTTTGTTCACTAGAAGACTTGCAAAGTTTCAAGGACTCAGCTCTTGATAAGAGGGCTATGAGAGATACTACTAACAATAAAGTAAAGCAGTGGTTACAAACTAGAAACCTCAAGCCATATAAATGCAGCAGATCTAAGTTTAAAATCTTGTAATTTTTTTGTCTTAATTGTACATTGCAGTGGACTGAAAATGAATTGATGGCTGGACATTCTTATTTTTTAAAATTGTATTAGAAATTACAATAGAGAAGAATAAAAACTAAGCAAACTACAAAAATGAAAAAGAAAAGACAAAAATAGTGTGAAAAAGAAAAAAGGGACTTCTCCCTTCATTCCAACAAATACCCAAATTTATGTAAACTTAGTGCCATCTCTTAAGTTACTGTACAACTTCTAATCTTTTCACCCCATACCTCTTAGCTAAAAATAAAATGGAAAAATCCTTATCATTCATTCCTTATAAGCAAAAGTCCAGTAAGAGTTGTCGGATATAACTACAGTAGTCCTCAACTTATGACAATTGAGCCCCAAATTTCTGTTGTTAAGCAAGACAGTTGTTAAGTGAATTCTGCCCCATTTTACAACTTTCTTGCAACAGTTCTTGCATGAATCACTCAGTTGTTAAGTTAGTGACAAGTTCTTAAATGTATCCTGCTTTCTCATTGACTTTGCTTATCAGAAGGTCATAAAAGATGGTTGTATGACCCCAGGACACTGCAACCCTAATAAATATGAGTCAGTTGCCAAGCAGCTGAATTTTGATCACATGACCATGGGATGCTACAATGGCCATACATGTGAAAATCGGTCATAAGTCACTTTTTTCAATGCTATTGTAACTTTGAACAGTCACTAAACTAACTGTTGTAAGTTGAGGACATTTAACCTTGGTTGAATAAGTTTACGTTGCATTCCTTCCTTATACTTTTAATTCTTAATCCCTTCACAAAGAGCCTTCTTCAAAATCTTAATAAAACTCTTTTGTACATCCAGTAAAAATATATACAGTATATTTATATCTCTCTTTTTTTTT
>AZIM01000114.1:347794-362702 GCA_000516915.1 Ophiophagus hannah
CAGGGTTGTGTTTGACCTTGGGGGGCTGGGATGAGCATGGCCAGGGTGGGCACGGCCAGCTTGATGTCACTCATGTCGGGGGTGCCTGTGGCAGTCTGAGCACTCTGCCAGTGAAAACTGGCTCCGAAGCTCTGTTTCGGCTGCAATGGCCTCCTGCAACCCTCTGCCAGCTAAAACGGAGCTTGGGACGGCCGCACGCAACCCTCCCTAGTTCTGATTTCTCTGGCACAGGCACTGCGGGCTGGTCCTTTGCTGTTTCCAGGGTGGCCCTCTGGGCCAGATCTAAGCACCCTGTGGGCCAGGTCTGGCCCCCAGACCTTGAGTTTCACACCCCTGATATACACTGATAGTACAGTACATTATCTTATATAAAATCCTTTTTAAGATTATGATCATTGTAAATTTCAATCCTTTGAAGCACATTTTCTTGTTGTTCCATCTGTATATTATAACCAATTTTTAGTCTCTTTATCATGCATTCATTCACTTGTTTTTCTGTTTCAAATTGTCCTATAAGTATTTAAAGAACCAAAAAAAGCAGAAGAGGGAATAGTGGCATCATTGTTTTATTCCTTCTTTAAATATCTCACAAAGTTTTGTTTAGATTTCCATTAACAATTATTTGTGCTTTCTGTGACGTATAAATGTTCCCCATATTATAAAATTTTCTAAAATCCATATCTTCCAAAACCTTGAATCAGAAAGCCCACTTCAAATTGTCTGTTTCTTAGGAAATCAATGTGGTTTGTTTTTATTGTGTTGCTGAAAATGTTCTGAAATGTCCAACACATTTCTAACATTTTCTTTTGACTCTTTTAGGTAAAACCTACATTGATATGAATAAATTCTTGCAAATTTATTTTCATATATTTGCTATAGTGTAAGCATTATCTGAAGTTCATCAGCCAAGAACTGTTGATGACTAGCTTCCATTCTGAAATGAACTTGTGGCTTATAAAGTGCCTATTAGAAATGACAATACATGACACTAACATCGAAAACATTTGGCAGTTTCACATCCTGAACAATTAAATAAGAATTTGCTTCCTGAAGTCGATTACAGCAATAAAGCTGCACTTAAAATATCCGGCAAGCTGGATTACTTAATGCTGGAAGTTCAGGAAGAAAGGCTTCACATATGTATTTCTTGGAAATATTTAATCTTTCAACCAAATATTTGTATCAGGAAACGAATAAGATAGGCGCTGGCTATTTTATTAATTTTGATGCACGATTTCTATTGACCCCCCCACAAGACTCAAAGTCATTCTGAGTATAAGCGTTGCATCAGTTATGGGAAAATGCTAATCCGTTGGGTTTTGTCATTTCAATAATTGGTGTAACTCTTACATTCAGAGTAGCTTTCTGTTTATCAGAGTTCTCATATCTCAATATGTGAAATTCTACATTTAATGTTATTTAAAGTTACACAGATAGCATTTGACACTTTACTCCTACAAAATTGCACTATCGTCATCTTTAAAAATCTGAACATGATGTGATTCATTTTGCCAAAGTGAAAAATCTTTTTTAGTCAGAATATTCTGAGAAATAAAGATCTGTGTTTTCATACTTCTGTGCTGTAAAATTGTCTATAAATATGAGAATCTGAACAATTTTTATGTGGTAATTTTAAAAGCTGAGAGAACTCTTCCCCATGAAATGTTTCCCTAACACAGAGGCCTGTGTTAATTTGTTTTACATTGCGCAGTGGAATTCTCTGTTAACTTCTATAGGAGCAAGTTCTGTGGGTTGAATGACTTCTGTAGGATTTTGAATCTTTTTTGTTTTATTTTCCAGGTTTTGGAGTGGAATGTACAACCGTTTTGAAAAGGGACTCCATCCAAGGCAATCTGTTACAGAATATCTGATGGCTGTGAAAGAAGAAACACAACAGTTGGAGGAGGAGCTGGTGGTATTAGAAGAGGTATGTATAATTGGTTTTCCATAACTATAAAATTTATATATTGCTGTTTCACCCCATCTTTTGAGCATGTGATTGGCCATTGGCATATGCATCAATTCAAGTATATTTCAACATCAATGCAGTTGATCAGGAGATAGATTTAGAGATAGATGTAATTTTGGAAGGTTTTCTAGCTGAAGCATTGAGTAGAGGATTAAATTTCTTCCACCCCATATTTGGCAATAAGAGTGCTCTACAGCAGTATTTCTCAACCTTGGCAATTTTAAGATATGTGGACCAACTGCCAGAATTCCCCAGTGAGGCTTGCTGGCTGAGGAATTCTAGAACTTGAAGTCCTCACATCTTAAAATTGCCAAGGTTGAGAAGCACTGCTCTACGGTATATTTTTGAATTAGATATTTATTTCTTTTACCATGATAACAGCTGCTAATGAGTGAATTTCTTACTTGCAGTACAATTTCAAAATCAATTTTCTTGTGAATCCTGTTTTCCCTCCTGTGATTTACAATCTGTGGAAGACTTCCTTAGTTAAAATGAGCAATAGGAATTCCAGAATTACACTCAATTTCTAATTAATTACTGATTTCTCCATCTTGGTAGTCTTTCACATTAGCGTAAAATTTGGGCCTCAATTGGGTGAGCTATTTTCAAAGCAATTATTTCTCACCTTTTCTTACAGGTCACCTCAAGCTTATCCTGGCTCTTTTCTGATAGGCAACTTACTTGTTGCTGGGATTCTTATCAATAAAACTTAGATCTAATTATGCTTTTCTCCTTTTAATGAAACAGGTATNAAGTTTTAGTATTTTACAATAGAATCACTGAAATCAGCCCACCCTTAGTTAGATTTCTATGTAATCACTATTCTGTCTATATGTAACCTCTTCCTTTTTTTGCCAGCCTTAGGATTGCTAAAATATCCTTATCTATCCCCTGAATAGTCCTTCTTAACTCAGGATAGAGATGGTTGCTATAAAGCTTCTCTGTCAGGTATCTATGCTAGCTGTAGCGGATGATTCCGTTGCATTTGATGATTGCCTAGGACTGAATGAGAATCAGTCCCATCTTTTCTGTACGTGCATAGTTGTTTTTAATTGCCTACTGGCCACAGGGCTACATTCTTGTTCATCTGTTTTCTTTCCTGTTTCTCCTACTTGTTTTCATTATTATGCGATTTTGTTGAGTAGTCAGATGATAAATGGCACAAAATGCTCCATGAACATGGTAAAATGCCTAGAAACTTGCTTTCTTCCTGTTCTATAATCTCCCACCTACAATTTTTCCCTAGAGAAATCAAGAATAACCTTCCATGTCAAAGAGACTTTAGAAAACTGCAGGTATATAAATCTGCAATTTCCTAGGCTTGTTTGCTTTATTCACTCACTAGAAGGCCCTAGCTTCACATTGATAGTTTGGATATATTTTAGCAGGCCAATGGATTCTTGTTTCTTGTCTTGCAGAGACTGTCAAAACTTACAAACAGGCAATTAAATAATGAGGCAAAGATAAAAAAGGAAAATGGAAGATCCAGTGACTGCATGGCCAAATCACTCCAAGATTACACCTCCAATCTGAAATCATTCCCCTCTCGGAGTTCTTCACAGGGAGATGAAGACTCAGCACTCATCCTTACCCAGGACAACCTGAAAAGCTCTGATCCCGATCTGTCAGCCAACAGCGATCAGGAATCTGGTGTGGAGGATATGAGTTGTCGGTCCCCAGGTGGAGGCGGCTTACCCAGTGAAGATAGCACTAGAGACCATGATTCAGATGAAGCTGTTTTTCTCACTCTCTGAGTGATAACTTAATTAGTAGATTATGAAAGACTGCCTATCAAAACTTCCAAAGAAAGGGATTTATGCACTTAGAGTCCATATGCGACAAAGTAATAAGCTAGAATGTTTTTGCATTTATTATCTTCTGTTATTCATTTACAGAGCCATATAAGAATGAACATTTTGTTTTACATAGCTATTATCAATAGGATAACTATGTATAGTAAGATCACTCCAAAGAAATGACAAGAAATAATGTTTAAGCAATGCCAAAGTCAATCCAATCCAGACCAAACCAATATATAATGTTATCTTACCTTGACACCAAAAAATACTCAGATGAAAAAAGCAAATAGATCTCTTCTGTTTGGTTTCATTTTTACAATCTTGAAAAAAATGTTGGAAAAGATGGCCACGTACGGACTTAAAATATTGTCAGAGATACCTGCTTATTGAAGAACATTGCTGAAGAAATTTGGAAAATTAAGATTGAAATAACCAAATCAGTTTTTCTAGATTAGTTCTGACTTGATTGGTAGTAATAATACTTTCTGTTGATGCCTCTGCAAATGCTGTTTTCCCCTATTTTTCTCTTCAAGTAGCCTGTCTTCAGTTGAACAGTTCCTGGTGACTATATGGACACATTCATGTTTTCCTGACAGAATGGTCTGCCATTGTCTTCTCCCAGGATTTCCTCTCTCTTTTCTTCCCAATCTGGGATTATGGGGATCTCTCTTCCACCCCAAATATTAATCAGGTCTAACTCTACATTGCCTTTTCACATTTGGCTGATGTTAAATTATAGGACAGAAGGTGGGTCAGCAAGAGATTAGCTCTACCTATACTTAAATCATGCCCTTTACCCCCTTTATAAGTTCAGGTTAATGTAGCGGGGACTGTATACTTTTCATCTTCTGAAATGTGGAATAGGATAGAGATCATGACAAAGGAGGGTGGACATGGGCACACTTATTCCTGTGTACATTTTTTGGAGTGGACTATTGGAAGATGGTGACTAGGGCATCTAGTAGATTAAAATACTTTATATGCCATTCAAGGAAAGTTAGGAAATTCTAAAGAAAAAAAATTATCTTTCCAAATTGTCTTTTATAGTCATCCTCATCAGCTTGCAATACATCACTGGTCCTTTCACAAATATAGGTAGTCCTTGTTTATTGACCACAATTGGGATGGGCAACCTGGTTAAGTGAAACAAATGAAAATCACACGACCACAATAACACTTAAAATTTTACTTCAATTTTCCTTTGCTTCGGCTACTTTCTTCAACTGACCTGGGCTTTTTTCCTTTCTCTTTGAGGTTGTCTTGGTATGAGGTAAATAAGCAAGTGAGAATAAGAGCAGAGAGAGGCTGTGAAGGTCATAAATATGGATACTGATCACTAAATTGTTTTTTTTTAGCATTTCTGTAACCTATGCCACCTATCAAGTTTTTGAAACATTGAAGTTTTCTCCAACCAAAATTAAATGTATTTGATTTACTTGCCAGTTACATATTTAATGTCCTTCTTCCTCCATCCCTCCCCCCCCAGCTAAAAGTTCTTATTTTGTTACTTAATTTTTGAGGTATCCTCAAACAGGAGAGTAGATACAAGAATTTCAGGGGGCACATTAAAGCTAAAAGAGGAACCTGGGCCCAAGCTGCCCAGTAAAAGGATGTGTTTTGTAGAAGACATACTGAAAACTATGAGATTTGTATTATTAGACATGGTAATGGACATTCATGGTTTTAAAAGGAAACTAGATATATCCAGGGAAGATAAAGCTATCATGTCTACATGTTTTAATGACTTATTTCACCTCTCCAAAATGTGATAAACAGAGCAGACAGCAATTCAATTACACCTCACCAGACCATCCAAATCAGGCAAATGTAAGAACTCTCTTTTGGTGAAATAAAGCAGGATCCTTTGGAGGCAGAGCATTTCTCCAGTGGCCCAAATTCTAGAGAATTTGGTGCAATGCATCTTGCACTGAACTCCCACCATGAGATAGCTGTTTTGCATGTAATAATGTGGTTATTTTTTTAAAAAGTTACGTTTATACGTTCATAACCAGATTTTAGTATCTATCTTACTTTGACACAAAGTGTGATGTACTCAACAGGTAGTGCTGAACTAAAATACAAATGTACTCTTCTGTAAAATGGCTACTCTGTAAAGTATGAATTGATGAGGGTCAAATTTCCCATAAAAATCTACATTATGGAAATACTGTAGAATATACCATATTGTGTCTTCTAGAAATTTTGTGTAGTGTATTTTACACCTGCAGCTATTCCTATTCACCTCCTGGTTTACTTGGAGTCTAGAGATCTTTCATTTAATAGGTTGTCTTGTATAGTGCCAATGCTGCATTATTATTACTAACATTATTGCAAAACTAAAGATATAGTATGCACTGTATACTGTTGGCATTAGGAGTATAATTTAGAACGTTATAAACAGTAATGTTCGGTTGTCCAATTAAGTCTTTTTTTTACTGTTACACTCTAGAACCATGATGGAGAACCTATGGCACGTGTGCCGTAAGTGGCACGCAGAGCCATTTCTGCTGGCACACAACAGGTTGCCCAGAACAGACCCACTGCGCATGTGCACACGCCCCCCACCAGCCGATTGTCGGGTATCTGCTGTGCATGCAGGAGACACACACGCATGCGCAGGAGGCGGTGCACACACGCATGCAGAGGCATGCAGTGCACATGCAGGGGGTCGAGCACACATTGCATTATGGGTATAGGCACGTGTGCGCACTTTCGGCATGCAACGAGAATAAGGTTAGCCATCACTGCTCTAGAATCTTAATTCAAAGTGGTATTTATAATATAGCAAAAACACCCACTGAGCTCTTGAAAACTATTGTAAAAGTTTATCTTCTAAATTGAAAACAAAATGACTGAATTTTATAACTAGTCTGTTTGTGAGACAGAAGTGGCACATCACATTAAGCTTTAGATGATTAAATGGGAGTGGCCACAAAATGTACAGATTTTTATCCCTAGAATGAAAGCTTTTGGTCATTGGTTTCAGCCAGCTACTTTAGGATTCTAGTTTATTTTTCATATCACACTCATGTCCACTTCTGCCAATAGTTAGAAAATAAATCCCCATTGACCTACATTTTTGTTTTCAGGAAGAAAGGTTACTTGTAGTTCTTACCCTTTAATAAACACAACCCACGGTTCATTCATGCATGTTGATAGTCTCCTAACTTCCCACTGGTTTTTAGTGCCATTTGTCTTGGTAGTCCATCATCTAAATATACTGTTACAGGGAATGGAATGATTTCTCATCCACTGTTTCCACATCATAATAAATTGGCTCCCTTCCCTTTATGGGATCTCCATTGTACAGAGGCCTCCAAATAATAGGTTAGCAAAAGTGTCCTTTTGTTTATATTTTTGTTACCGTTGATAAACAAAATTAAATTGAACTTGACGACATATTCAAATAGTGAGTTTGTGCTTGCTTCACTGATTTTCTCTTGGTTGATTCCATCATTACCTGTGTTGGAGTATTGTTATCAATACTGCGATATGATGCAGAGTTTTTATAACTATATAATCAGCAATTAATATGAGAAAGGTAATTTCTAATTCCTCAGTTTCCCCAATCCATGCAAAGCATTTCAGGATAAAGAGTCAATACAAGTGCACACAGCATGGCACTATTCCTGTATGGAAAGAAGGAAGGGGCTTGAAATGTAGGTAGTGCTACAGACAACACAGCTTTTTTCACTATTCATATAAACCCATGCTGATTCAGGAAGACCTTGACAGCAACAAAGCAAGAGTATACAATTCACAACCCACTGATGAGCACACTTCACTTGGAAGAGGACTTGATATATTTTGAAACTCTACCCATTGGTTGATTTCAAGCACCAGATTAAGAACACTGTCTTTATAAATCGCACTTGGTTGGGTTCATCTAATGTGGTTATCATAAACTATGATTCACTACACAATAGCTGAGTTCACATTGAATATTAACAAACTATGTTGTGGCTTAACTTGAATTAAATTTTAAATTAAATTTCTAAGTAGTAATTTCCCTCAACATTTCTAAGTGAAGGAGAAATGGTTCAAGCTTGACATTTACAATAAAAAACCCATATAGTCATAACTAGACTGTTTCATTTACATAAAAAGACTATGCAGCAACAGTAAGAGATATGTACAATTAAATAACTTTCAAACACATATTGCTAATTTAAATCTAAATAATGCCAGAGGGTGAGAAGCTGAGATCAGGAAACAAGGATTCTTGAATAACTGATAACCTAAATGACACATGTAAGCAATGTATTTGTTCCACCAAACGTATTTATTTCCAGTTTAGGTCTCAAAAGTTATCAGTACGTCCCAAAGTATATAAAGTTGAACTCTACAGATACTTTTCCACATGCAGAATTGAATATTCTGCTTTAAAAATGCAAATATCAATACTGAACCTTTTTGGAGAGAAGCCCTATAAATTGTTCAAGAAAATGAAATTTATTCCTTAAGAAAGCAATGAAAGGAAAAAAAAAACAAGTCATGAATGTATACTCCTAGACTTAGTTTTCTGCAATACTGTCATTTATAGATTTCTGCCAATTATCTAAAGAAAAAAAAAGGAATTATCCTAAAAACATTTTGAGTTCTTATAAACATTCAAGACATAAAATTAAACTATTTTTATATCAAAATAAAATTCTTTGATTGTATTTTTAGTGTAGGATAACTTCAATTTTACCTCTGTAGAAGAGTGATTTAGGACTGCAGTTATTTCACTACATTTTGCCAACATAATACTGAACAGGTGAATAAACTTGCTTATTTTATGTCTGATGTGGGGAATGAGAGATAAGGGTTTGAGTTAATTCTGTTGGAACTAAATAATATAATGGTTGATAATATATATACTAGATAAAGTTCTTCTTTCCTTCTTGGTTTCAAAAGTGCTTATACAAACACATGGCAAAAGAGAACAGAGATCAGGAAATAAAGCAAATGTAGGAATACCAAGAACTTATACAATCTACCCATTCATTTGCTTCAACACAAATAAGAAAATAAGATGCAAGAATTGGAGAGAATTATGCCTATCTCCATTTGAGGCTTGAGGTAGGATACTTCCCAAAGCAATGAGTGGTAAAATTAAAAGAAAGGATTCTATATAAAATCATACTGATTTTCTCAAAAAGTTTGAAGGGGTGTTTAAAACTTTTAGCTCTTCATTTTTTAGCTACTCAAGTCTGATTGCTGTAGTGTATAGTTAAGTACTTGAACTCTATTTAGTGACATGATACAAAAATGGGTGAAAACCTGATTTCAAGAAATTGAATTCTGGTGCATTCTGGTAAAGCCAGATGAAAAATCTACCTTATTTTTACTTGTAACTTACTTTAACCAACCAACATTTCTATACCTCTCAAACAAACCAGCCAGTATTTAATAAGAAAGTTATGGATTATGTTGTATAAAATTTAAAAATCTAATCAAAATTACATGTTTAAATATTTAATCTATAAAGGTGGTAGAGACAGCAGCATGAAATTAAATATGATAAGGGTATCAATTACAAGAAATATTAGTGCAAAAATTGCAGTAGAAGTACATTTTGAATAAGAATAGAAAGACACTCTAATTTGTACAAAAATCACCCCCAGCTCTATATACAGTTTTTTCTATAAATACAACCATAATGAAATGCTTATTTGCAAAATAATAGATCTATGAAAATGTGCTTTGCTGGATTTGTTGCCTTAAAATTCTAATTAGCTGGAAAAAAAAATCTGTGAACAGAAAAAAGTATCTACCATTAGTCAAAGTTCTCAATGCACACATACAAAACTTTACATTTTCTTAAATTCAGATTAATTTAAGGCAGAAATTTATACATATCCTTTAATCCCTGATTGCACGGATCGCTTTCATAAAAGGCTAAACTCAAAAGACAACTACTGGAGAATGAAATATGACTATATTAGCTTTGGCTAATTCCATTTTGGGGGGGGGGGGNNNTTNGGGGGGGGGGGGTCATTTCTTCACAAGCAGTTGACATTGTGATGTTTTTACATGAAGCAATGTAAAATTTTCCCAATTACATAATCAAAAGCTTAAGTTCTTGTATGTGTGGCTTTTGTTCTATGGTACTATGTAACACTTATCTCTGGGCATACATACATAATTTATATGACTATACACTTACATAATACACATGATAGGAATGTGTCCTATCAGCCATTCAGAACTGTTGGACATTATTTACATGAATATATCCTGATAAATTAATTTGTGGCAGGCAGGACAATTAGAATCTGCCTCATATTTGTAACGTACCTATAATGGAGCATGAAACTGGCCACGCATTGCTATTGCCTGTTGTAGTTTTTCTTCTTTGGCTCTTCTACAGTGGCAAATCTAAGGAAGAACAATTTAACACCATATATTCCAAATTTACTTTGGTGGAAAATAATGTTTCTAAAATAATCAAAATAAAGAAGTCAAACTTTGACTAAATTTGTGTTCATCTCAGCTAATAAGCTTCATGTACAGGCTTTGAGTACAATAGTTGAAGGCGATTCATATGCTTAGATTGCATTCTAAGGACACTTAAGCTAGGACAAGGCATTACTGATTTAAGACTGAGCAAATATTCTTCTAACAGTTTAAATAATTAGTTAATAGTACACATTACAATATACATTATTTAAAGTCTATCAATAATAATATCAAGGTACATTTTTTCTTGGATACATTCTCCTTGGACATTGCCATTAACAATGAAGTTATTAAATAAAACATACACACTCGAATTATTCAAAAGGATTCTGTGCCCCAATGGAAGAAAAAACTCAACACATTAGGATGTTCTTTCATACAGAAGTGGGGAACAGGCCTCTTACTCTTTGGCTCTTTATCCCAGTACCATAAGGCTGGATGTTTGTTTTTAATCCCACCTACTTAAGCAATTTAAACAACATACTACACCACTATTATTTCTCTATCCTTGCATAACACTGGGTATTGCAGATAGCAGGAAAATGATAGGACAGTTGTATTTCTATCACTAGCGCATGTTTCACAAAGCAATAATTTTAATATATAGCTTGCCAGAAATGTTAGTCAATTTGGCAAATAAAAGCCATTCTGACATAGGAAGGCTTAAGTATTGGTACTTCTCTGCTAAATACAAGAATTTGCCTCCATACAGTCAATTGTGTCTATTTTTAAAACAGTAAAATAAAGCTGAATTTTACTTATTCAATAGTTTTCAGTTGGATTAATTATAATTTTATTTAAGGTTTCAAATATTTTAAACATTAGGTTTTGAAATCTGAAAAAATCTACATACTGTTCTTTTCTCCATGAAACTACTAAGAAAATCGTCTATTTCTGTTTTCCCTTCCAGAAAGTCTTCTGCAATAGTGTCAGACTCCTCTTCAGCTTCATGGGCAGCCACTTTCAATCTTGCCTGCAGGGCACTTGCACTGCAACTCTGTGAAAAGAATAGTGTGTAACTTGGAAATGTTCATTCCATTTCCCAGGAGGTCCACAGTGTCCCCCACACAGCATTTTACAAAGTAGTTACAACAGCTTGTACTGTGCCATTAACCTTATGTAACTACTATGAGTGTCCATCTGTGGATGGGTTGATCGGTTACTTTTTATATATTTGCTTTGTTATATGCCACTTAGAACTGTCAGACTGGGGCAGCTAAAAAAAGGATAAATAAATCATACTTTTAATTCCAAAGAAAAAAGATTAAGAGAGGTTAGCCTCCAAAACAGGATGGGATTGCAACCAGAATCCTGTCTTAACAACCTCTGTACAAATAAGTGAATAATGCTTTGTTTCCTCTTGCAAAAAGGAAAAGCTCACCTCACTAAGTTCATGCTGCCTTTGTACTTTCTTTTCAAATGTGGTTTTGAAATGAATCAGTTGCTCGTACTAGAATGAAAATACGTTTTTATTAAACTGGGTCAGAAATCAATTCCCAAATTGCAGAAAATATTTTTCCTCGTACTTACTTTATCTAGTATTGTTTGCCTTTTTGACTCCAAGCTTGGTTCCAATAATAAATTTTTTTCTGCAAGGTAAACCCACTGTTGAATTTTAGAAGAATATCATTTTTTTGATAAAATGTTATTCTAGCTAGAAATATTTGGAAGTCTTACTTGCTAGTTCTTCAATACTTTTCACTAAATCATCTTTATCATTAATGATATGCTTTAATTGGGGCAGATTAACAAATTGTTCTAGCAGAACATCTTCTTGTTCATTCATGTCTGTCAGCTGTGATATACTGAATTGCAAAGACAATAAAAACAATAAAAACAGTATTTAGCAACCAGGCAAAATATACACTGTATTATTTTGACAACTGTATATACTGAGTTTCATGATTATGTGCCATTTCATTCTGGTGCATATGATATAATGCTAATTATTTCCAAAACTTGAACTCAGTCACTGCTTCTTTCCTGAGAATGCCATAACTGTTAGAGAATGAATCCTGATTAATTACCAATGCTCAGGCAAAAACAGCTCATGGCAATTACTAGACTACACAAATGCACTGTGTGTACAATTATTAGGCAAGTTGTATTTTGGAGGATTAATTTTATTATTGAACAGCAACAGTGCTCTTGGTCAATCCAAAACGTTGATAAACTTCAAAACTGAATATTTATGAAAGTAAGTGAGGTTTTGGGTTTCTTAGGAAAATATCTATGTGTGCACAATTATTGAGCAACTATTAGTGTGCAGAATTATTATGCAACTAAATGAAAAATGAAGATTTTCTCATCTCACTTGTTTATTTGCATCTGTTAGTGAGAATAATAAACAAACAACTCAGAATATACGAATAAACATTTCTGACATTTCAAACAAAAAAAATCAATATAGCTACCATTCCTTTCAATAACAGTCATAAGCCTTCCATTCATGGAGTCTGTTAATTTCTTGATCTGTTGATGATCAACTTTTTGTGCAGAGGCAACCACAGCCTCCCATACACTGTTCAGAGTGTACTGTTTTCCTTCACCGTAAATCTCCCATTTAAGAAGGGCCCACAAGTTCTCAATAGGGTTTAGGTCAGGTGAGGAAGAGTGCCATGTCATTATCCTTTTAACTTTAAGGCCTTTACTGGCTAGCCACACAGTGGAGTACTTCAGTGCATGAGATGGAGCATTGTCCTGCATAAAAATCATGGTCTTCTTGAAAGATGCAGATTTTTTCCTGTACCACTGCTTGAAGAAAGGGTCTTCTAAAAACTGGCAGTAGGTTTGGGAGTTGATTTTGAGTCCATCTTCAACCCAAAAAGGTCCAACTAGCTCATCTTTAATAATACCAGCCCATACCAGCACCCCACCTCAACTTTCTGGTTTCTGAATCGAAGTGGAGGTCTGTGCCCGTTACTGATCCAGCCATTGGCCCATCCATCTGGTTCATCAAGAGTCACTCTCATCTCATCAGTCCATAAAACCTTTGAAAAATCTGTCTTCATACATTTCTTGGCCCAGGCTTGCTATTTCAACTTGTATGTCTTGTTCAGTGGTGGTCAGGTTTTGGCCTTCCTTACCTTGGTCATGTCTCTGAGCACTGAACACCTTCTGGGCACTCCAGGTAGGTTGCAGTTTTGGAATATGACAGCACTGGAGGAAAATGGGTTCCTGGTACCTTCAGGTTTGATTCTTCTCACATCTTTGGCAGTTAATGTGCATCTTTTTTTCTCAACATGTTTCTTGCAACCCTGTTGACTATTTGCAACAAAACGTTTGATGGTTCTGTGATCATGCCCCAATATCTTAGCAATTTCAAGAGTGCTGCATCCCTCTGAAAGACTTCTTACAATTTTTGACTTTTTAGAGTCAGTTTAATCTCTCTTTTGGCCCATTTTGCTTGAGGAAAAGAAGCTGTCTAATAATTATGCACACCTTGATATAGGGTGTTGATCTCCTTAGGCCATACTCTCCCTCATTACACAAATACACATCACCTGATATGCTTATATCCACCAAACATTCACATTTATACAGCTTTGAGGTGGAAAATATCCATTAAAAATGATATGGTCAAAATACTCCCTTGCCTAATAATTGTGCACACAGTGTATTTACAAAAATAAAAGTGAAACTGGTACGGTACTTAAGTTTTTACCTTTTACTCAGATCTAGCTAAAGAGTTATTTTGACGATGACTTGTTTTATACTACTAGGAACGTTCTGGCTTTACTGAGATATAGATATAAGGTTAAGTCTATGGTTTTCAACTTCGAGGAACAACTTTGACCCATATTTGGAACACACACCCACATCCACACACCCTTTTAAATCTTCTTACCTTAGTTCTGATAGTTCTAGAAATACATCTGGAACATCAGGCATTTTGTACCCAAATCCATTTTGATTTCCCTAAAAACATTAAACAATATATATGTCTTTAAATAACAATCCAGCTTGCATGAAATCTATACAACAGAACACTAAGCTAAATGACACACTTTTTCCTATACTCAAGTTCTATAAAATCTCTAAAGATTTTGGAGCTCAGAATATCATCTTCTTAAAAGTATGTTCACATATTGCTGGCAAATTCAATTTCTCTAAACATTAATGTTTGAATGGTATCTTTTGGGAAATGAACAGCTTATTTTGTAAGGTACACTACCAATACATACCTGTGTTTCTGTTGTTGGAACAGGTAATGGCAAGTCAGTTATCATGCCAAAGGAAGGAGCTGCAGGTCTGTCTGTACTATAACCTGAAGAAAGTGATTCTGCAAGGGGCACAGATGCTACAGGCCTATTTGTTTCTTGTGGCAGATATGCAGAAAGAAATGGAAAATTCTGACCATATGTAGGAATTCCAGTTGGCTTGCTGTAAAGGCTAAGGGGAAAACCAATCTATTATCAGCATATTATTTTATAGCACTTTCAGGTTTCTCTTCTCAAAATGAAATTGTACAAAGCATTAAATAGGTTTCTGGTTAAACATAGTTGACAGTAGCTGTAATTAATTCTAACTGAACGCATGACAACCCATATTATTAATCTTATCAATGCCAGAGTGATCACATAGCAATGATTCACCATCTCTTGAGGCATCTAGACATGACGGTTCTTTTAATCCAAGTAATTATTTATTTATTTATTCGACTTATAAGCCGCCCTATCTCCCGAAGGACTCAGGG
>AZIM01000114.1:437122-449050 GCA_000516915.1 Ophiophagus hannah
AGCCCTAAGAAGAAGGCAATGGCAAACCACTTTGGAAAAATCTTGTCAAGAAAACTGCTGGGACATGTCCAGGCAGTCTGTGAGAAATGGACATGACTGAATGGAATTTAAAATATTGGTAAAAATATTATTGGTATCATTATTATATATTTATTCCACCATTTTATATATAACTCAAGGCAGCAAAGATGTCTAAAACTCCTGCCTCCTATTTTTCCCACAACAACAACCCTATGAGACAAGTTGGGCTGAGAGCAACTGTCCCAAATTCATCCAGCCATCTTTCATGCCTCAGGCAGGCCTACAACCATTCTAATTTCTAGGCCAGCACCATAATCACTACACCAAACTGGCTCTCAGCATTGAGCAAGATGAATTGCTTCATTTTACTGCACACTTTTTACAGATGTATATTCCACTTGATTTTCTAATTTGATAGAACTTGAATTTGATTATAATATTTTTTGACAATTCATTTTGCTAAATGATAAAATATAAAACATATGGCTATGTGTTGTTTTAGCATATAGTTTGTTAAGAAAAATAATTCAGAGTAATTAGCTGAAATAAGAGTTCTTCCATTAAAATCTGATATGGTATCAAATAGAGAATTATGTAAATTATATGTTATGAGTTGGCTGGCTAGAGTGGGAGAAAACATTGCCAATGTTTAACCTAAAGGCATTTCACTGACATTGGTGATGATGTAATAAGCAGAATACAGCAAGAGGACTTTTTTCTGTCAGCATGTTAAAAGATTCATCTGCAGATTTTTTTATTCATTATAAAAGGCACTTATTTCATGGGGAAATAAGCAAACACATTCTAGAATTTTGTACATTAAAAAAAAGTATTTTAACATGATTCTAGGGTGAAATGCTTTTATTTAGATTCCAATTACTTTTTCTTTCAATGTAAACTAATTTCCCTCCTATCCCATATTCCTTTCCTACTGTCATTCAGAACCGTATGGGCACTATGCATCTTCAGTCTTGGACTATGAATGAATTGTAGCTTTCATATTTAAGCACATCTGAAAGTGAATTAGTTAGGAAAAGTTTACTTTTCCAGTTAATAAGTAACAAGATTGAGATGCTAAAAAGAATATGGTTATGAAAATTCTGCAGAGGCCTGGGGCTCTTGTTGGAAATCTTACTTGTTCTTCTGGAATACTGCAGCGCACATTTTCCAGATAGCTTGATGTATTTTCCACATTTGTATATCTTAATAGTATATGAGCAAAGTCTTCCTCACTGATGGTGTTCATTCCATTAGAATAGGAAAGGAATTCTATCTCAAGAACTTCAGTTTGGAGGTTGTCCATAAACCTAGTTTATGAAAATACTTATATCAGAGTCTTAAAGATTATGAGGTAGGCAGGGGACTAATAGCAAATATCTCTAATGTTTAAATTCTGCTTTGGAATAATTCTACTATTAATTCAGATACTAAAACATTAGCAACAATATGATATTTTTCAAACACCAATTCATCAAAATAAAAGATAAACAACATATTTAAAAAAAGTATTTTCCTTTAAAGAATGCTTGAAGGATCTGAATTTGTAAATATATTGTAGGAAATCAATATTGTAGATTGTAATCACTTGTTTATTTCATTCTCTATGAATAATTCACATGATTAATTTCTCTGCTAAAAACTAAGGCCCATATTCCTCTTAGCACTGCTATAATTATTTGAATTTATTTTTTTGAAAAATGTCTATTACATAGCCTCTTTAATTTGGCTTTTCTACATTTCATGGTAAAATGTCTTTTTTCTGTATTAGGAACAAGTTCATCCAAGTAGATTTTTTTCCTTTTTATTCAAGATCAGAAAAATACCTTCCAAAAATATAAGACATACATAAAAACAAGACGTATATTCAAAGTATAAAATAAAGTCACCTGTAAAAATCTTCGAAGTTGAGCTCAGCCTTTCCTTTCTTTCCAAAAAAGTGTATCAGCAATGTAGTATCAGAGTGTAAACTGGTAAAGTCATCTGCACGCTTAAAACACATTAGCAGTTAACAATAAATTCAATGCATAATTTTAGAAACAAAAATAACTCAAAATATTAACAATGAATTTTATTTAAAAATATCATTATGTCCTTCATCAAACTAATACATATTTTACAAAACCAGTTAGTAATTAATTTTATATGGTTAGTAATNGTAATTAATTTTATATGGTTAGTAATTAATATATTAATGTTTACAAAATACATTTTACAATGTATTTGTAAATCTCCCAGAGTCATTTAGAAAGTGAGACGGACAGTTTCTAAATTTTATAAATAATAAATAAAAATGAATCTTGCTCACAGATCATATAAATAATCTGTTAATGTCTTAATTAAACAAACATAACATACTGATGTAAGGATATATCAGTGATAGATAAAAACAGTTTGAAATTGTGTGAAATGAATTAAACAAGATATTTTATTTTTAAACTGAATTATGCTAAAAAAGCAAATCATGATTTTTATTTAATTGCTTATTTAATATAAAAAATGAAAAATGAATTTGTTGGGGGAAATAAATTTATTAAGTCTATTTTAGATGCTCATCAGATTTTGGTCCTAAGAATCTAACTGCGTCTCAGAAAAATCTATATATGTGAAAATGTTAAGATTTCTACTACTTATCTAGAAAAGCCTCAAATATGAATGAAAGTTGGGATTACAAGAAGCTGCTTTATAGATTAAAATATAAATTCACAATTTCTGATTTAAATTTATTGTTTACAAGTTTGGTAGTAAATAACCAGGCGTGGATTTTTCATACATGACTAATTAATTTTCAGTTTCATAAGCGATAGAATCCAGATGTAGTTTTTGATAGCAAACTGGAGTAGTTCTTGTTTGTAGCAAAGTGCTCTGCATTACTTCTAAGAGGGGAGAGCAGAGTAATATTTTTTCTCTTGCTTAGAACTTGCATTTCTCAGGACTGAAGTCATCAGGACAACTGCTATGTAAGAACAAGCTCATACATGGTGATTATCTCATGCAAGACTTATTGAGCAGCTTATAACCTTTATAAGCTGAAAGGGTTCTTATTTATGAACTGGGACTGAATTATTTAGTTTTCTTTTTTTCCTCTCATCTTCTTTTCCGTTGTCAGATCGTTTTTTGCATTGTCAAGGCTATGTTAAAAAATATGAATTTATTATTATTTGCTACAATCACACTTGGTCAATAAANTTCTATTCTATTCTATTCTATTCTACAGATGTTTTCCAGTAGAAGGAGAAACCTCTTTTCAAATGATTATATTTTTACCCAGGTTTGCATTGCTTCTTCAGAAGCTGCTGCTGGCTGCTTATATATGTGGAAAAGTTTCCAAAATTTTTGAATTTAGCTTGGATGAAGCTTTATTACCAGCTGTTTCATAGAAGATTATTAGTTTAGGCCAATATCGTAGAATCTGAAGCCCTAATACAGCTGGAGGTTTCAGGAGGGGGCTTCCGAACCTTCAAATGTAAAGTCTAATTCTAAGTATGTGGGAAGAATATTTATGCTTATGGATTTTTATGTCACAAGGTAAATAAACATCAAATATTTCTGGTATACAAGACACAATACTAATCCCATTTGTGAAGATTAAACACCATAGCTCAAAAGACTAACACTCTGAATCCAATGATAAATCTTTAATAAATACAGGTACCAAAGAAATGCTAAGGGACAAATTAAAAAAAAAAGCCTAAAAGGAGACAAAAAATATTTTTAAAGACAGAATATTTACAATGAGGAAAAACAATAAAATTGCATGGGAAACAATGAAAGGCATTTATGGGCTGTACAGAGGTTTTATTATACCTCTGCGAGGTCTGAAAAGAGTGCCTGACTTGTGCTACGTCTCAGAGTGTCCCAATAGCTTCTTGGAAAAAGATCGTCTCCAGCTGTTTTGAGCACCTGTAGAATTTTGAAAATGCATAGATGTTGGAGGGAGGAAAAAAATCAGTCAGGAAGAACAGCTATACACTCTAACATCTTTGCAGTAGTCTGAGAACCATTTCCTCAGTTATCATATACTTTTGCAATTATATGATTTCTTAAAAAGAAATAACTTTTTAAAATTGTCTACACCATTCAGTTTTAAATTACATACAAATGGAAAAGCAAGTCGGAAAGACTATTTGTATACATTAAGTAGATGTACACAATTAGAAAGAACATTTTCTTTTTGTCTTTTAATTTCAAATTATGCATTTTCCCACATGTTTAAGGGAAAAAATAGTAATGTATATCAATTCCAACGAAAGGGACCCTTATGGTTTACTAAAATCAACTGGCCTTTTGTAAGGTTGTGCAAATTTTTTAAATGGTCAGTTCACTATCTGTGGGATCATGTAGGAAATATGTTTCTTAAAATCACTGAAACAACTATGTTCAGGCTCAAAAAGCTTTATAACTTCTTCCTGGCCTAGAAAGGATTTGCACAGGCTTATCTTTCAGCCACTTATGACTGACAAGTCCCATGCATTTTTCTGATAGGAGCCTGATGTAAAATACATCGGATTAAAAAAAATATTAAAATAATCTAGTAAAATTAAATTAAGGACTTTAAATTTTATTTATTTAGTAACGTCTCTTATAGCTTTGGTTGAATAATAAATACTGGTAGAATATTCATCAGAAGCCAGCATAGCCCCTCAATACACACAGAGAGAGAGAGAGAGAGAGAAAGAGACAGAGACAGAGAGACAGAGAGACAGAGAGAGAGAGAGAAAAGAAGAAGAAGAAGNAGAGAGAGAGAGAGAGAGAGAGATGAATGCTGCTATCCAATGTAAATATTTTTCTTCAGGAAGAAAGGTATCCTTAATTATATGCTAAGAAATTATGTTACTTTTAGGTTTTTTCTAGTGTACAGCATGTTTAAATACTTTGTCATTCCGCTGGGAGTTATTAAAATATTAACTGAGATTCTTATTCGTAAATATTAGCTAAAAAAGAAACATTATTTTTGAATGAAATTCCAAGTTGGTAAGCCTAAGAATGTACATTTCAATCTAAAACTAAGTTTGCATTGCCACAAATGGCAATCATGTGGCTGCACGATGTTCACACTGTAAGTGTGAGCCAGCTGCCAAGCACCCAGATTGCAATCACGAGATCATTTGGAACCTGTCATTATTTTGGTCATTGAACAAATGGTTGGTAAGTGAGAATTATTGAGATTGAACATGATAGTAGTGATCAGTGTTGGGATTCAAATAATTTAACAACCGGTTCTCTGCCCTAATGATTTCTTCCAATAACCAGTTCAGCAAACTGCTCAGAAAGTTAACAACCGATTCTCCCGAAGTGGTGCGAACTGGCTGAATCCCACCACTGGTAGTGATATAGGGAAAAGAGACAATAAAGTGAATATTAAAAAACTAGCAAGTCCACTCTTCAGTCTGTGGATCTTCCTGTGTAAACGATTTATGATTACTGATTATTTATAAATTTTAAAAAATGGGGTGCTCCATTGTATATATCTTTAAGTGAGTAGGAGAAAAAAACTTTGGTCCTCATGTAAACATAGTTCTTCTCTGCTACTCATCAAAGCAACCCTAATTTTTTCAGGCTTGAGATTCTTTTGTTCAGATTGACATTTAATGAAAAACAGATTGCTCCTGTTCTTATATGAGGTGCAATTTTCAGGCTCTGAGAACAAATACGTTGTGTCAGCCTATTAAACTACTGACTGTATAGAGAAAAACTGTATGTCTTTGTACGTCTCAGTGCCTTGATAATGATTGATAGTTGGTGGATACCAATTATTATTGCTGCCTCAATATCCAGCAAATTGTTCAGGATACATATATGATCAATGCAGAATTAGTATTTGTTCAACTGTACATGCTTCATTTTCATCCAACATTTGTTAGCGTATCAGAAGGCACATGCAATGCATGCTTACTGCATCCATCAGACAAAGATCTGGGAAAGTAATACATAATATGAAGGTATGACAGTAAGTTTCTCTATTCTGACTCAGTTCAGTTGTATCTATGCTCTGTCCTTAATGGTTCATTATTACATTATTTAAGAATGTTCCTGCTCCTAAAAAAGACTGTATTTCTAACAGCAGAAAGTTAATTGCTTAAAATTAACTCATAATTGAACTGGTTGTTTCTCTTGTCTGCCTATCTCTTGCTCTAATTCTTCTAGACTACACAAGCTAGTCTTCATTCTAAGGGTGGTTCTAATTTTACCGACCTCTTTCATCTTACTTGGTTAATTAAAATATACACCAATACTGAATATTCCTTCGTTCTTTCTAAATAAAATAAACTGCCTAAAGAGAAGCTTACAGCTTCACTATTGAACCTAATACAGTAGTATTGAAATTTACCTACATGGTATGGTGAATTCAGTTAAACTGGCAGCATACAAAGGGAGCATNTATATAGTATTATCACTCACTACAAATACTAAGACTTGAATTTTAAGTCATAGTCAAGAAATGTCATTGTCCTGAGTTTTAAGGTATTTAAAATCTACAGTAATCAGATTATAAGTTTAAATATGACTTCTCCATAAAGCAAAACAGGTTGCAAATAAAAACTTCCAGTATATTTATAGAAGATCAAAAGCAAATGGAAGAACAAACAGCTGTTGCATCTCCCATCAGTTTGGTCCTTTCATCCACCTATGGAGTAAATCTGGAGCTGTCTTGGTGAACAACATAATAAAAATGGTTTATTTGATTTTTGTTATTGGAATGGAGGTTGAGGTGGGAGTGATTGCTTTTTATTGCTTTTATACTGGGTTTTAATTTTGCCAGAGTCACTGAGAATAAGCTGGACAGCCATATAAATTTTCTTACATAAATAAATAATAAACAAATAAAATAAAAAGACACAATGACTATCTTGTCCTTCTCTCTCAATATTATAGAACCAAAAAATTTCCAAGTTAGGCTTACAACAGATCGTTCCTCTTGATTTATAATGAACATGGGGCTTTAAAAGTGAATTGCTCTATACATTATGCAAAGTCATAATTTATATAACCACAGTTTGTTGAATATGATTTAGTTGCTGAATTAACAAATGCTAAACCAAATTCAAATGAAACACATTCTGGCTTAGTGAATATGTGAATCTAATCATTGCCAAATATACTGTATTGTAAATAATGTTTGTATCATTAATATAATGTTTATAGATCAGTAAACAAGTTTAGAATACATACATTAGTAGAACTGTAATACCCATAAAGCTGGAGTTGCTGTTGTAAAGCAGCATGAGTGAAGAGTTGAATTTCAGAATAAAACCAGAAGAAAAAAAAGGAAAGAAATCAGCAATTAGCTAAGATGTACAAACTTACATTAAAAAAATATTATGAACTATTCTTTATAGCTAAGGTTTTAAGCCACATTTTAATATGTAGATTTTTAATTACCTTTAGATCATATTCTGACCCTAAAAATACAATTATGTAAGACTAATAAGAAACAGAGTTACATCCCTATCAAAATACATTCAATTTTTTTTGTAGGAAGTCACAATTATTCATACAAAGTATTAGAATCTTTTTCTTTTTGGTTGGTTCTGGTTCTTCCAAAGAAAGAAATAAAGCTTCTGGAGGAGATGAAAGAAAAATTGTAAGATAGGATCTAACATCTGAAATACTCTTATTTAAAGTGTTCTTCATGGGTACAAATGATCTATTTCTGAACATCTAATTATGCCTCTACTTATTTCTTGTGTGTCTATCTTTTCTGTTACCACCAAAAATCTCCAGAGCCTTGTGTGCCCTTCATGCTATTCATTTATATTTTTAAAAGATGGATTTCTGAAACAAGCAAAAACCTTTTGGAAAGATAAGCACATTACAAATTAGCAAATATCCCATGTAACATTTGCAACAGGCTCTCATTTACTTTTGAGTTATTAATTACTTTTAAATAAAACTCAAAGACTTTGGAGGATACATATAAGGTATTTTAATTGAGATAATTATCCATTATAGGCACCATTCAAATTAGGTATTAAATACTTCCTAACACAGACATTTTAGCAAGGTCGTTATTACTGATAATGGAAACATTTTAAAGGGTTTTTTTTTAAATGGTATTTCAAATAGTATTAAAGTAATTGCAGAAGTATTTTACTGCAGTTTAGAAAAATCCTCAGTGGGGTAGTCATGTGAGAAACATTGTGTCTATAGTTGATCAAGTAAATTTGAGTTCATCTCTAATAGTTTTAATTGTCCAATAAATTATTTTCAATGTTAAAACCATATTCCCTTTAAAAAAAGATGGAAGGGCAATGCTAAAAATTACTGCACCTATTTTCCCTAATCCAAATCAGGTGCGATTATACTTGCAGCTTACAGTGCTATAGAAAAACAATGGTTTATTTCTATCAGTCTGAAAATATATTTGTTTGGTTTTAAATCAGATTTTGTTCTTCTACAATTTCTGGTTCAGTTGAAGTTTGGACTATGATAAAGGTTCATATTCATCAAAAAAGAAAATGTGCAATTGCTGTTATTACTGTAAATGTAATAATCTTATCCTATATCCTACTGAAAGCAACATTCAAAGAATTATGAAAAATCCTTTAATATTTGTTTAAAATCCTTACCAGCATTGCACGCTTTTCTTCATCTCCTTTTCTTTCTTTCTTCTCATTTTTCTTCCTAAATATGTCTTGCAGCTGAAAAAAAATAAATTCTATAATCTATGGTTATTTATTTTAGCAATGTTTATGGACCATTGTCATAATACTTTGGGATACAATGTAGTAAAAGAGAGCCTTAGCTTCAGCTGAATAATATAAATAATATCATTGATATTTATTTTTAATATAATAGTTTTAGATAGCTTTTAACTGCTATTCTCCCATAGATAAAAGCAAATTCAGTATTATGTTAAGCAGCACACTGAAATCTCAATTTATTAATAAATGAAGTTTGACAGTCCCATTAGATACTATGGGGTAAGGTTTGTCTCTACCTTTCTATCGTTCTATCATTCTGCAAGGGCCTAAAGACCTGGCTTTGCTGGTTGGCCTGGGGTCTCAACAGGGGAGTACCACATTGGAGGTGGCTACTGGACTAATTACCTGACACGACTTCCTCCTTGTGCTTCCTGCTTCCCCTCTGCCCATCTTTTAATTCACATTATTGTACTTTTATTGCTAACTTTTATTGTTTTCATTGCTTTGTTTAGATTTTTATTCATTTTTTCCTGTTTCACTGTTGTAAGAGTTACAGCAAGCAAATTTAACAATAAATAATATAAAAATAAAACATAAAACACAAGCAATATAAAAACCCTATAACAGCAACCATTATCAACATCATTATGTGTACATGTGCATAAGAGAAAAAAATGTTTGCATTTTGTTTGTATGGACGGGAGAATGTAAGGCAAGAAATTGTGTTTTTAAACTTGGGAATTAAATTTCAAATAAATATAAAACTAGGGACTCAGTTGTGGAAATGGGGATCAACAGATAAAATCATAATATTAACATTTAATGTCTAACTTCACCCTACATTAACTTCTGAAATATTTCTATATACCCCAACAACTTAATGATAACTAGCTTTGATAACTAGCAAATGCACTGTGATTTTAGAAACAGCTGAGTCTTTGAACCAATACTGGTATTCATTAAAAGCATAATAGTTCCACTGAAAATATACCACTTCAGAATACAAGGTGAAACTTCATATTCTGTTTATTTTCTCATGAAAATTTCCAAATATAGAAAGTTATTTATTAAATAACAAGGGTTCTAGCCTCATTTTTTTCATCTGGCATATTAGCTTTCCAAGGAAAGGACATTCTTAAATGTAGAAGCCTTCATCATGTAATCTGCCACCTGCACTCTGTACCATTGACCCAAGAGATTACACCATATGTTCTTTGAACATTTGAAACAGCTCACATTGGACTAAACTGTAAGGTTAGTTTTAAAAAAAGGTAAAGAGAGTGTTGGTAATTGAAAAGGCAAAAAGACCTTTATAAAAAAAAAAATCTTCCATGCTTTGATTTCCCTTACACCAGATACAGGGAAGAAGATCTTGTTGCATTCATCAGTAAAGCTCATTTGATCTTCTGGAAATGAACCTTTTGTGTAGAAGAAGTGCTACAGGATACCAAAGAATACAGCAGTGAACATGAATTAATCTAGGAGCACTTTTCATAGGAACATTGTCTGAAACAAAATAATAGGATTGACTGTTGAAAGCTGAAGGACAAAACAACATCTCTTGTATCAAGGGAACAAAATCCCTCTGTTCTCTGACCTCAAACCTATGACATAAACAAACAGTTTTTTAAAAAGACAAAAATCTGTTAAGCATTTGATGACTTAATTTAGATAATTTTTAATGTTTTGCTGTATACAAAGCCCTCTGGGTGTTATAAACTCTACATTATCATGTTTCACATTCTTTGTGCAATGAGACTTAATAAGTATCAACATGAAGAGTAATACTGTAGACTTGGTTTTATTGGTTTCCTTTACATAAAAGCTCACTCAGAGTTTCCTTTCAAGATCTTTTACATCTTACAGTCAAAGGCAAAATAACAGGCATTGGAAAAGTCTTTGGTTTACATTAAATATTTCTGTGGGAGTTTTTCTTAAAGCCCATGTTCTATAATGTTGGTCAAGGAATATACACTCCTTTCACATCTAGGCTCTTTTAAATATGAACCACAAACATTCTTATTTAGATGAAACTGCATAATAATCTTCCTCCCTCTTTGATTTCACAGTAGTGTTCTATAAAATGCCTGTGCTTTGTGTTTGCAAATTAGATAGCTATCATTTCATATCTTCAAAATGCCAGATCAGCATTAGATTATTCCAGTTACTCAGCCTATTAACTGGAGAAGAAATTTTTATTCATCTTTATCCCCTGCTATACCATTCTGGGTACCTTCAAACTGATGGCTTCTAAAGACATTAAAAACACCCTGTGAAATAAGTGATAGGGAAATGTATGGAAATTTCACTGACCTTTGAAAAATGCATGAAGAAGAATGATATGCATTAAAAGCTCTAGAAGCTCCTCCTATGTCTCTTATTTTACTTACTTTTTCAACTTTCTTCTTCAGTTCACCTTCTTCTTCTCCCATCCCTTTCCCTCCCATTTAGGCTTCACAACCACATAGGCATTTCAGTTAACCACCCCTTATGTTTCTTAATTAATTAATCACTTTTTATCATATGAAGCCCCTCCATGTGGAATTCCCTTTTGGGAGAGGGGCTTGTGTGTTCTGTTAATGCTGACAACTACACTAGAGGTATACCACCAGGAAGTATACCAGAAGGGTCACCCAAGGCAGACAGGTCTCAATGAAGGAGTCAGATTAAGAGTATCCACAAACCTATTAACTATGATGAGTCAACAAAAAAGGGAATCCCATACCAGATTGGTTATCGCCCAGGTTAACAAGGACTGCAGCAGTTGCTGTCCTTGGGCAGCTGTCGAAAAGTGAGTTATAGGCTTGGAGAAAGATCTGGTGACCTACTTGTTGTGGTCTGCTGGTGGCCTGTGGAGCTGGGAGCAGAGTCGGACAGTGGGAAGGGACATGGGCCAGTTCTGGAGTCTGGGGGCGGGGGCTCGGACGAGCGATCTCCGTCCAACACAGAGATGGGGCCAGGGCCCTGTGAGAGTTATGTGCTGACTCTGGAGCCTCCAGAATCTGACATCAGTGAGGCAGAGGAATAGGGGGAGCCTGTTCCCAGTGTATGCTTGCCCAGAGCTGCCAGAAGGCAAGAACAGTTAAGACAAAAGGGAGTAAGGCTTGGAGATGATTGGCCCCTCCCATAAGACATAAAGAAGGAGCAAAGGGCCTTTGCAGGAAGCAACTTTGTTCATTCTGGTTGGTTTAAAATCTGAAGCTCTGTGTTGCACTTTGGCATTGTACAGTTAATTGACAATTTAGTCATTGGCAGCATTTCAAGG
>AZIM01000115.1:19132-29465 GCA_000516915.1 Ophiophagus hannah
CATCCAGCCAGAGCTGAAGAAGCTTCTTGGGTGAGAAGCAAAATGTCTTCAGAGAAAAACGAAGTCCAATGGCCTCTTGAAAAAAGCACCTTTGTGATAACCATGACCTGGATGACTGGGAATCTCCATAGACATTTAGTTGTCAGACTTTTTTTTTTCAGTGCTGTTGTGACTTCGAACAGTTGCTAAATAAATAAGTCAAGGACTAAGTGTACTAACCAGGTCCAAACCTGTTTCCTAAATCAGCTAAGGTCAGTTATGTGCTGTCACACTTATCAGAACAATCACTTCAAGGCAAAACAAAGATACGTCAGCCAGTTAATTCTAGCGATCTCCTGGCTACTGGGATATCACATGACACTATACTAAATTATGCTGCAAGGTTTGAATACAAGGAGTCCTTGATTTATGACCACAATTGAGCCCAAAATTTGTTGAGATGTTTGTTAAGTGAGTTTTGTCCCATTTTATGATCTTCCTTGCCACAGTTGATAAGTGAATCACTGAAGTCGATAAGTTAGTAACCCAGTTGTTAAGTGAATCTGGTGTCCACATTGATTTTGCTTGTCAAAAGCTCAATTTTTACCTATGAACCCCGAGGTGGGCAGGGTCTTAATTAGGGCTTATATTGGGCGCACATGTAAAAATCAAGCTAGGACTTAATTTCTGAGTAAGTTGTATTTTCAGGGAAACACATATATCGCTTCACGGTGCTTTTACAGCCCTCTCTAAGCAATTTACAGTCAGCATATTGCCCCCAACAATCTGGGTCCTTATTTTACTGACCTCAGAAGTATGAAAGGCGAGTCAACCTTGAGCCTGGTGAGACTTGAACTGCCCAATTGCAGTTAGCTGGCAGTCAGCAGAAATNATTTAAATTAAGCTTAAATTATGTTATATACATTTGTTAAGTGAGTTTTGTCCCATTTTATGACCTTCCTTGCCTCAGTTGATAAGTGCAGTAACCCAGTTGTTATCACTGCAGTTGATAACCCAGTTGTTAAGTGACTGGCTTCCCCATTGATTTTGCTTGTCAAAAGGTCGTAAAAGGCGATCACATGACCTTAGAACATAGCAGTGGTCATAAGTATGAACCAGTTGCCAAGCACCTGAATTTTGATCAGCTGACCGTGGAGAGGCTGAAACTGTTGTGTGAAAAACAATCATAGGTCACATCTTTTTAGGACCATTGTAATTTTGAATGGTCATTAAACAAACTGTTGTAAGTTGAGGAATATCTGTACAAAGGCCCTTTTCAGGACCCTATGATAAAGAAGCCCTGTTACCAAGATTTGTCAAATAAATATAAAAATATATGTGTAATCTAGACATATATTTATAATATTTTAGTCTTTATATTTCATATTTTGTGTTCTTTATATTTCATATTTTGTGTTCTTCTCTCTTTTTATTGAAATGTGATGCAAAGGTGCCATACAATAAATATAACATAGTGCTGCCTCAAACAGTTAGAATGATTCTAACTGATTGCTATTGCAATACACACAAAGTTCTACTATCCTATAACAATATGTTTAATATGCAATATATTACACATGAACAATGAATTACAGACCCTTGTCTTCGCTGTAAATGAATATGCTGACAAGCTTTGAAAAAGAAAAGTTGATTTTCATTTTATAGAGCATGTGCATAAAATTAGTCTGTTGTGAATTTTTAAATTTATTTGTTTTCAGTTTTTAAAAATTACTAATTGTTGGTAGCCAGTTCTTACGTTGGTCAAGAACTATAATAAACATTTGATTTGGGGAGGCTGGGAACCCAATATGCTTTGAGAGTTACTTAGGAAAGAGGAATATTAAGATAGTAAATAATTGGAAACAAATATTTTGAGACAGAAATGCATTTGTAGGTGTCCAGGCCAGACGAACAATAAACACACTGCATGAATGATGACTTTAATAATCCAGAACTTTAAAAAAATGGAGGATTTTCTGCTGTGTTGTGCAATTAATGCAGCAACCTTTCCTTGGATACATCCTGTACAAAATTGTTTTTCTTAATAGCAATAAGCCCCCCTCCCTGATCCAAAAGTGTTTTTTTTAATTACATGTAACTCTTCCACAGCTATTGATGTACAAGTCATAAGGATTTAAATATAATGTACGACTCACAGCTAAACTATATGTGTGCCTGCAATTAAGACCACCCAGAAGCTTCAATTGATCCAGAATACAAAATTTTGGATGCCCTGCAGTTTGCTTGTCCCATCACTGCTGCAGGAGCTAAATTCTATATGGGTGCAATTCAAGGTCCCACTCATCAGCCTTAAAAGCCCTACATAGCACAGGGTCAGGTTATTTGAGGGGCAAATCAAATAATTTGGGAGTCTTCCAGGTTCTATTAAACAATATCATCTGCCAGGATCTAGGAGTGGCATTGAGACACCCTCTCCCAAACCCAGAGGGGTCTCCCCAACCTGACCTTCTGGAAGTCCATTGAGACCTGGCTCTTCCCCTACATTTGGGTCAGGATGGGAGTTAAGCCCAGCAGTTTTTATTTAATAGCAATAGTACTTAGACTTACCTGTTTCCCCAAAAATAAGACCCTGTCTTATAATCTTTTTTGCCACCAAAAAAGGCACCAGCTCTTATTTTCAGAGGGGGATATCCGCTGACTCACCTCAATTGTGGGCGTCGCCCCGGCCTCCTTTTCACTGTCAGAGGCCTTCAGAAACTTTTTCGGCCAGCACACTTTTTCTGAACTCTGTTATCGGCTACAAAGGCCTTCAGGAAAGCCTTGCCAGCTGCAGAAGAAATGGGCCAAGGTGTGCGAGGCCTGGCTGCAACTATATCCAAAGGCAACTAATAGGGCAGCTTCATACACCCCCATCCTCACCCTAGCTTTATTTTTACCCGTGTGCCCTGGGGTGGGCAGGGTCTTAATTAGGGCTTATTTTTTTGGGGGGGTAGGACTTATATTGGGTGCACATGTAAAAATCAAGCTAGGACTTACTTTCTGACTAGGTCATATTTTCAGGGAAACACGTATATCGCTTCACAGTGCTTTACAGCCCTCTCTAAGCGATTTACAGTCAGCCTATTGGCCCCAACAATCTGGGTCCTTATTTTACCGACCTCGGAAGTATGAAAGGCTGAGTCAACCTTGAGCCTGGTGAGACTTGAAGTGCCAAATTGCAGTCAGCAGAAATAGCCTGCAGTACTGCATTCTAACCACAGCGCCACCGCGGCTCTTAATTTAAATTAAGCTTAAATTATGTTATATAAATGAGCAACCACATCCCAGCTCCCACTCTCTGAGTGTTTCTCCTCTGCAAAGTAACACAGAATTGTTTCAAAGGTAACAGATGGATTTGCTGAATGACTGAGGCACATTCTGTTCATTTCCGCTTCTCTACCCAGGTACCCTCAGAAACGTAATGTGCTGCATTAATGCTGGGTCATATACAGGTGATCCTTGATTTACAACCAAAATTGAGCCCCACATTTCTGTTGCTAAGTGAAACATCAACAAAAGTGAATTTTGCCCCATTTTACCTTTCTTGCCACAGTTAAGTGAATCACTGCAGCTGTTAAGCTAGTAACACATTTGTTAAGTGAATCTGCCTTCCCCATTGACTTTGCTTGTCAGAAGGTCGCAGAAGCTGATCGCATGACTCCAGGGCACTGCAAACGTCATAGATATGAGTCAGTCACCAACTGTCTGCATTTTGATCACGTGGCCATGGGGATGCTGCCATTGAATTTCATTTTGTTAGATACAGCCCAGTGTCAAGATCCATCTGGATCTTGAGCCTATCTTCTTGGGTGTTAGCTNCCAGCTTAGTATCATCTGCATATTTGGTAAGTTCCCCTTCTATTCCCTCATCTAAGTCATTGATGAAGATATTGAAGAGTNNTGGGCCTAAGACAGAACCTTGTGGCACCCAACTGCTTACTTCCCTCCATGTAGACTTAGACCCATTTAAGACTACTCGTTGAGTAGTCCTAAATGGATCTAAGTCTACATATCAAAAGAGCTGAACACCAAATCCCAAAAGTTCCATCTTTGGGGTAAAAGTCTAAAGAGTCATTCCCAAAGTAGAACGATCTTGCAGACTTGATAGTAACCTGCCATATAGTTTGAGTCAAAGGGGAACCTCATTGTATCACAAATATGAGAGGTTAGGGTCTCAAAAGTCGCAATAGACTTTTTTCTCCTCCTTCTGTATCTCAAACAAATGATCCACTCTCTGCCATGCTTTCTGAAGCAATTAAAGCAGCTATGTTCTCTGAAAGACTCACAGCTGCTTCAAAAGTTTTCCCCAGTCATATGGAAATTCCCATTAGAAATGTTGTCTGTGAATGTATACATACCTGTAGGAAACAGGGGACCCTTTGAAGGAGCTACACAATCATTCTAAAAGATGTGGCAGATTTAATGCTTCCATTGAGAGTGTTTTGCTCATGCCAATGTACTCTGCAAAACAATTTTGTTTTGAATGGGTAAAGCACCACTTTGATAGCTTTGTTCAACCTTGCCAGCCAAGCTAACATTTCTTAAAGTACTTGGATTTCTTGAGAATATACAGCAATTGTTGTCTTCAAATATGATTATAAATTAAAACCAAAATCACACACCCCAGTCATTATTTTAAATTACCTGTCAGTTTATGGGTGTAAATTCGCTCATACTAGGGTTTTATTAGCATTAGGATGTGTTTAATGTTAAAAATATAAATATTAAAAAAATAAAACAAACACATTGTTAAGCGCAAAGTATATATTTATATCATGTAAAACAAAAAAAGCAGTGAAAAATGTATTACATAAAAGAAAATAATGTAACAGAATTTACTAAGGTATCTAACATAGGCATGCTCTTACACCTAAAGAAAATATAACATTTATAACTATATATATTTGAGAGTTGTGTTTCAGAGTTCTCTAATAGAAAACATTTTAAAATATAGAAGTTTTTCACCCAAAGGAAAAAGTGTCATTTTAGACAAACGTACAAACCCACCTCTTGTATAAAAAGTCGCTTCCCCCCATGATTACAAGTGAAGTCATTTTAATATGGATTTTCCATATGTGCAAAAGATAGGGTACCATTGATTGCTCTTAACCTTGCATTGCTTGAGCTCCAACACTGATTGGTACATCTGTGAATCCACATGATTTATCGAAACAGTATATTTTTTTCAAAGCATGTTGCCAAACATACACAAGAATTCATAAGCTTTCATTGCATTTTGAACATACTGTATTTAAAAAAATATCTAGAAGCCATAAAGTTAGGACAGTAAATCTGTTTAAATATATACACCAGTCAATACAAAATACTACCTATAATACTTTTTTTTCTTTGCATTTCAATACCCTAAAAAGAGTAAGCCACTTTGTCAAATGATAGATTTGAATAAAAAAATGTGTAATAGCATCTAGTTTGTTTTTCTTCTGCCAACAGTACGAGTGATTGCTAAGGCACGTTTCCCACCTAATAAACAGGCTTAAAGAGTAACTAGAGTTAAGTACTGTACAGAAGGCTTAGTGTTAAGAGAAATTCAGGGAGAGTTTTAGGTAAGTACTTTTCTAGCAGTGCTACTCAAATATAGTTTGAGCTGTGTAGTGTAGTGTACAAGAAGGAAAAATTAGGGCGGGGGGAGTTCCAACTTTAAAGCTGTAACCAAATAAAGCAACCAAAAACTGTTACTGGGTACAGGAATTCAGAAGTTCCATTTGATATTCAAACAGGGCACATGGTCTTCCCATGTATGGAAAAAAACCAAATGCAAGAATTCTGAATTTCTCACCCTTTCTCCCATTTGGAACACTATTTGAATCAATTTATAGTTAGTTTCAGTTGGCTTTCAAGTATTTCTTGGAAAGGATGGGGAAGCAAAAATAAAAATAAAAATAGAGGAATCCTCTTAATGGGACTGAGAATCTGCTCAAATGACCCCATTCCCATGTTCACTGACTTAAAGGCTGATATGGCATTGCAGAAGAAATATAATTCATTAAGCTGTGGCTTATTGGCATACACAAAACTCAAGGCTGGCAACTGTTAACTTCATCCTTGTGTCAACTAAAAAGGGACACATTGCTGAAACTCAGCATTACACTTCTTGAATTCTCTTCCATGTACCCATAAAATCTTTCCCAAAAGTGCCGATCTCTTTAGAGCAGATTTTGAGGGTGAATAGGTGGTGCCTGAGGGAGAGGGCATTTCCTGCGTCACAAGACATCAAATGGAAATAACTTTTAGCAACTTGAGCAAAGAACTGGACTCCGTACATTTTTTTTAGCATGTCCTAGTCTGAAAATTATACACTGAATTTCAGGTTTAAACTTTTCTTGATGGTTAATATTATCAACTCTTGAAATACAGGTAACAAATTAATGGGAATGTTGACAGACCTATAAAGCACTTATTGGTGCCAATGCATTTAAAGGAGAAAAAAAAGGCATCATAGCTTATATTTCCACATGGGCACATTTTGTTCATTTAAAATACTCTTTGGAATATCACAATTCCTACAGACAACTTTGAGAATAATCCATTCCTGCTAAAAGTAAAGTTATAGATATATATACTCACTCTTTGACTTCAGTGCTAATCACTACAACTAAAATACATGGCCAACTACATGCTCATGTTGCCATCTATCACATATCTTTACAGTCTTCTAAATGTACAATGGACCTATTTTTAAGTATGCTTTTGATACAGTTTAACTTTAGTGTTCCCACTGCTAGTATTGTAAACTCACCTGACAGTGCAGACAGTATCATGAAACTATGTACAGGAAAGCATAATTTTCTTTTCATTGAGGACACTTGATTCTCAAGTCAACAATTTCATCAAAATTAAAAAGCTCTCCAAATGACAAAAACTGTCCTTTGATTAAAAACTCAGTTTAAGGTTTACTGGGTTCAAAACTCAGGGTAAAAGCCATACAGCTGGCCATTCTTAAATGGCAATGTTAAAAACTTTAAAAACTCCTTCCAGAATATGTGAGACTAGAAAGTACATTTAGGTAAAGAATTATGTAAGATGAGGAAGTTTCTTTGAATTCTGGATACAAGGGTGAAACTTAAGCCAATGACTCTTTAACCTAATGAAAACATTCAAAGTTATCTTTTTAAAAGCTGTAAGCAAAACATAGAACTACTGATATTAACTGGCTATACTAGCTTAGTATAAAAACAATCCATTCAGACTTAAATAAGACTAGGTGAAGTCAGGAAATTTAAATTTCACTATTTAAAAATATTAAAACAAAAACAATCAATAAACAGAACAGAACCAGAAAAAGTTCCTTTTCTAATCTACTGCTATAATTAAAAATAAATCTAAAATTTGGAAAACAAGCTACAGAGGCAACAATCACGACCCATGTTTTTGTATAAAAGGGTTTCTTTATGATGCTGTAAAATGTGAGCAAACTAACCGAGGGAATTAAGAAGCTGCCAGTGGGCACAATCCAACAGCCGTCCTTGGCATGTGTCCATTTTGTTCAATATAGATCAAGCAGCATGAAGAACTGTACCCAACACTAAAATGTCTGATGATTTGTGCCCAACAATAAAACGTTTTATGCTTTATTTCCAAATTAGTATGGACTCCCTCCACCCTACCTCCTATCAGCTATGTCATTTTTGGCTTGCTGGGCCAGTTAAGTTTTTTTTTCTTTCTTTTTTGACAACACACAAAAGCTGAAGCTCCACAACATCCTTAGTCAAAGAAAAGGACAAGCAAACAGAAAGCAGGGCAAAAGGAATGGTAGACAGCATCCAGAAATATAGCTGGTCTCTTTCTTTCTCTCTCTCTTTCTCTCCCAACTTTCCCATCCTCTCCCTGTCCATTACCACCATGCTGAACAGTAGTTGCAACAGAAAAAAAAAACCCCAGAATTCTTCAGAGTCAATGTGAAAGAGGTCAGCGATATAACAGCAGCGATTGGACAAAAAAAAAAAAAAGAACAAAACATTGGATCGACAAAATGTGAAGTATTTTGTTCAGTAAAACATTTTCCTCTCTGATCATAAGCCAAGATGCCTTTATGATACAGACTCGTTCTCAACAAAGGTACATGTCTTATCTCCTTAGATCCTTCAAAGATTTCAAATTCCATCACCCTGAGGCCCCTATAACCAGGTAAGAAAGCTTTCTTTATCTAGCTTGGTGGCTGCCAGCACAGATTCCATGTCATTAAGGATATCGGAGCTCAAAGCTTCTTGTAGGCTTGGCATCAGTTCCTCTCCTTCTATATTCATTGCATCGCCTTCCAGTGTTCCAAGGTCCACATTAGTCCCCGGAATGGCTTCAAGGTAGTCTGGAAAACGGTTCTGATGGGAGGGGATGGAGCTTTGGTTGATAGTGTCACCTAGATACACAATGAACGGAAAGAGCATTAAGCACATATATTTAAGTGGCTCTAAAATTGGTCATTTGAAGCCACCCCCCACCCTATGGAGCATCAGCACAACATCTTAATCATGGAGACCCCCTACTGGAGCAACTCCTTTGAAGAATAGAAGGCATCAATTGATAGCAAGAACAACTGCCAACCCATTCTGAGATAACTTGCAACAACTGTTGCTCAAAGAAGAGAAAATCAAAGCCAGGTTTCTCTTCTGAAACTGCCAGCAGCCCACAATAAAAAGATCCACCTGCCTTAAAAGGAGGGGTACCAATTTAATACCTCTACTTCTTTTTCCCCCATCCCTATCTTTTAGCATGTTGTTGTTTAGATTGCAAAATGGGAATTGTTTTATGACTGATCTTGTAGGACACTCTGGAAGTCTTTTAAAAATTATGGTTAAAAATTAAAAATTTAATAAAGATAATTTTATAAGTAATATAAAAGGATTAAATAAACAACAATATAAGCTGCACGATTGCAGTCAAGAATAATTTTCAATAGTGTTTGTTATCAATGTGACAGGAAATATGGAACCTTAAAAACTGAAACCACAGGGGCAGGCTGCAGAACTTCTGCAGCAGTAAAGTAGGAAATGGTTCAGATTTGCAGCTCAAAAATATCCAGCCCATTTTAAACAAAAGACATCATCACAAACTTTCCAGATTCATATTTGAGCATGTAACAGAAGAAGATATAATATAAATCGGTTGTCAAAATCACTATAAATCCCAACCATTTTTTTTCTCTTTACAAATGATAAGGTTCGGGCAGAACGCTGTGAGACACATAGTTGAATTTCTTGTTCTCTGAGGAAAGTAAAGTCAAGTATACCTTTCCTGACAATTCCACTATCTCAGTAATATCTACTCTACTGCAGCCAACTCCTCCACCTTACCGCAAGTTAAACAAGATACAAGAAGCATCAGGCAGACAGCAACTGGAAGGAAATGAGCCTCACCTGTATCCATTTCATCAACACTATTAAGGAAGTCATCTGGAGTTCTGGGAACACTGTAACTGCTCATGCTGAGGCCACTGTCTGTGCTCTCATCTCTGGAGTGGTATGTCCCACTGCAAGGGAAACGTTATGTTAATTTAAGTTACTGATGGAAAGAACGGACAGCATTTATCATCAAAAGGGTTCATTTTCGCAGTCAGTGTTAAATTATATTCTCCTTGTAAAATTACGCATTAAAAAAAGTCTGTGAAGGAGAATTCTTTAAACATTCAATTCTGCAGGTCTCAATTCCCACAATGCAGCATAATATAGTACAGCATGTGGCATCTGTTCCCAGCCCAATACATTCCGTCCACAACCTTGACTAATCTTTGCTGTCACCACATAACTTCTCCAGTGCTATGATGCTGCAATCTACTAAAATGGTAACTACGTCTGTATGACTCTCAATAAAAATTAATAAATTCACAGGTGTTAATAATAACGGAGCTCCACTAGGGCAACATTTTTTTTAAAAAAAGTTGGCAATGCCTTCTAATTTGCTCATGTGTACTTGAGAGTTCTAATTTGTATTTGCTGTCTGTTATCTAGTTCGAGTCAACCTAGTCTATACTGAAGCAGTATAGAATTTGCATAAATAAACAAAACTGAAATTTAGTTTACACACTATTATGCTACCGACTGCCCCACTGCAAAAGTGTGTAGGTAGTCCTTGATTTACAGCAGTTCGTTTAGTGATGGTTCAAAGCTACAACGGCACTGAAAAAGCGACTTATGACCTTGTTTCACACTTCCAAGGATCCCCGTGGTCATGTGATCAAAATTCAGATGCTCAGTAACTGGTTCATATTTATGATGGTTGCAGTGTTCTGGGATCACATGATCCCCTTTTGTGACCTTCTGACAAGCAAAGTGTATGGGGAAGGCAGATTCACTTAACAAGCAAGCTGAGACGCGGTGGCGCAGTGGTTAGAATGCAGTAC
>AZIM01000115.1:49990-64818 GCA_000516915.1 Ophiophagus hannah
TATATATATTCAGTAACAGGCAGTCTTGCTTTAGGCAAAAATTTAACCACACTTCTAATTTGCCTTTGAAAATCATATAGTAATATTAGGTATGCTAACTGCATACACTTATGAGAAACAGATTAAGCCACATTTTAGTTACAATCATATCTACAGGATTATCTGTATCTTTTTTCATTAGATATTAACATATCTCTGTCTAAATGTACCATCTGCAGAATGGGTACACTCCAAGTCCCACCCATTAAATGCTGTCACCTTATGGGAGCAAGGTTTGCACAGCTTGCTAGGCCCCAAAAACAACATTTAAGAGTTGCTTCCGTTATTGCTCTTCACCTATAGACAGAATCTTGCCAGACTAAAGCAACCATTGGCATAACTACTGATATATTCTGAGCATAGCCACAGAGGAGCCATTTTAACCTTCTTTCTGCTGAAGAAACTTTGCAAGCTCCGCTGCTTCTTTGCTCTCTGGAGAACAGCCCCTCCTTGGTGGGAACCCAGATTATGACACCCTAGGTTCTTGGGAAGAACGTGTTGTGTATGAAGGCCAACACACATTTAAAAAATCTGGCAATTGTGACTTCACATTGTTGTGATCAGATAACAATATCATCCTTGATTTATTTAGTGTTTTAAATATTGTTTTGTCCAATTTGTAGAAAGTTAAGATAATTATTGAAGCTATTATCAAGCAGCAGAAGTCTCCATTAAGCTTCTCCAGTTTACTGTAATTTCAATTATTCAGCCAGGCTACATGAGTCCTCCAAATCTGCAGAACAATGCTTTCAAATGACATAAGCCAGAGGTATAGAACTAATAAGTAATTTGTGGGTGGTCGTTCCTATTCCATCCTGTTAAGCAGCCTTCAGTATTATCAAGCAGTTACAGACCCATTGTGACAACTGAACTACAGCATCACCCATGCACCTGCAAACCCAGCAATATGTACAATGCAAGGATTGGAAGGAAGAAATATTCACAGTATTTCTGTGCACCTGAATGTTTGGAAATGTGACAAGATGTTGTGAGTGATAATTTTAAAGAAAATGGAAAACGCTCTGCATGTGGAGTAGCTTATAACCGCTGACTTTTCATAGGATTTAGAACTGGTAACAGAAATGAATTATGTATAATAAGAGATTTTCAGTTCTTTCTTCCCCTCATATCTTATGAAATATTTCTGGAATAAGAAAGAAAAAGAAGACACTTTTCTTCTGCAGCTCTCTGAAAGCTGCCCCGCCTCTGCCATTTAGAGTCAGGTGCTTATCTGTTAATAAAGTATAGGACTAGTACTGGTGAGAGATTCATGGTTCTTCATTATCAGTCAATTCAGGCCAGCTGACTGAGCTGTTATATGAAAAAAATTGGAAATGTAAGTCCTATTATAGCATCTTGACTGAAATAGTAATAGTAGTAATTAAAAGTTATAATGATAATTAGCCATTTGTCTGTTAGGTTTGAGAATTATGACAAGTCTTTTTGATCTTTTCTTATTACATAATAAAATGGGAAGGGAAAATTTATTTTTCTTCCTTTGCTCTCGAAACTTCAGCTCTGCTGCAGATCTGCATGAAAGTGTTCTTATTAAAGAAAGAGGCATACGCTAAGATTTTATTGCAATTTCTTTACTTTTTCCTGTATTAGCTGTATAGCACTTTTGACTGCTTAAATTTCAAACAAGGTTCACTGCAATTTTAAGACACAGTTTAGGAAGCCTAATTAATCACTGTAGGATTAACATATGAATTCACATACATAGGATTGCACTGGACACAAGAAACATTGCAAATTACTCATCCTTCACTGGGGAAAACTGAAACTTTTGCATAATTTTGCTACCTCCGCATTAGTGATTGTTTTAAACTGAAACAAAATCAAAACCTAACTTTTTCCGGTAATCTTTAAATCGAGGAAATTCATCTTGAAAGGATCAAATACAAAGTGATAAATACTACATTAATCACTAGTATTTTAGCTTTCCCCAAAATTATTTGGTTCTCGATGGAGTAGTTAAAAAAAAACAAAAACGCTGTGACATTATTAGTTCTAATGGGGCTTGCTCAACTCGCTTATGCATGAATTTATCATGAAAAGAAAATTATACAGAATTGGAAGTTGTAAATTTTGAACAAAGATGTTAGGTGTACTTTTAAAAAAAATCTACTCTGCAGTTGTGGGGAAGTTCTTAGGTTAGAGTAAAAGACTGATAATAATAGCTTAAACAACAAATAACTGCCATTGCTTTATTTTAGTAAAACAATTATACTAACAAGAATTTATACTGCCAGACAATGCCTTATATACAATAGAACAGAAACCTAAAACAATGCCCCACAACACATAAATCTAAAGAAAGATTTGAAGGTTAAGTTAATATTCAGAGCCAGATCAGCTTCTTGTTAAGTAACCCAACAGGCTTAAAAACTATCATGAACTAGACTTTTTAAAGTTGATTTTACCCTACGCACACCGGGTAGCCTCCATTTTTATTAACACCTAAGCCATCATGTTCAATAAGAAAACTGAATTATCTTTGAAACAACTGGCAATATAAATAATCATCTCTATTTTTATACAATAAAAATAACAAATATAATAGTAGTGGAAAAATTCAAATCTAAAAAAGGGATGGGAGAGGCAACATAAAATCGAAATACGATGAGCATGAATGAAAAAGGAGAGTATATGGAAAGTTTAACCTTGCCCTCAAGGAAGAGAAAGGGTTACATGCTGTTAGTAGGAGTGGGCAAAGGCACAAGACATCAAGATGGGAGGGGGGTGAATTTCTCAATTAATTTAAAATCAATAGCCAAGTCTCTGGCTACAGCTACTAGTTTTTATCTAAGTGGAAGGAAAGGGTGGGTGGACGGGTGGAGGGAAGAATTTTAAGTGCCAGGAACTTTTACCAAAACGTGGGTCAAGTCTTGGATCTAGCCAAGATGTAGTCTTGTTCTTATGGTTTATGTAGTAAATTTCTCCATCCTGGGTCATGGCTTGTTCCCATCCTTCAGGGAGCGGGCCTGTAACACAGAAGGAAGCAATTCATAGTAGGCTGTGCTATGCCTGCTGAAAAAAAGTAGCTAAACTTAAAAAAGAAACAAACCTCAGTTAATTTACATAAAACACAGCACACATGAAACTAATTGTTTCAGCATATCGCGTGGCTCTGAGGGTTTAAGGGAAAGGAAGAATACTATAGCTGTGTTGCAATAAAACATTTGTTTCAAATATCTAGAGTGGGAGGAGATTTTAAATGCCCTAAAATTTACCCCATCTTTTGATTACAAGTCCAGGCTCTACTGCCTAGCTTCATAATATTGGGGTGGGGGGGAGGAACTATTCCTATTTTCATTTTTGTCTTGGCATCTTTTTCAGAATTAGCCGAACATTCATATTCCAGGACATTTCAGAACTATTTAAGGCATGTTTCTGTTCCTATTTATCTATGTTAATTTTCCATATTTTGTACATTATTCCTTATATTGTACAATTGTTTTTATGTTAAACAGTGGGAGTTCTGTGTAAAAACAATATCCTGCAGGAACTCAGCAAAGAGGCTGTATATATGTGATACAGGTCATCACGGAGCCCTTAGCCATACTTATGCTAACTTTGGGCTGGCAAATCATTGGACAGTTTCTGAAAAATAATCTTTTTTTTTCTTTATATAAAAAGCAAAAGGGTCTTCTGATGGTTTTCAGATTCTTTGAACCATCATTTCAGAAATCTCAGACCATTTTTTTATCTTTAACCATGAACTTAGACAACTGGAGGGCAACTGTCCCTGTTCTAAAGAATGGAAAAAGCAATCATGTAGTTTTCACAGGTTTGATAAGACCACAGATAAATTAGAGGATAAAAGAACTATATAAACCATTAATCAGGGAGAAACTTGTTTATTAGCTGGGAACAGCAACGTCCTGTTTTAATGAGCATTGCTAATGGTCCATATTGAAACATCACACATGCTCCACTTAGCTTCAATGGAAAACACACATTAATTATGAAAATCGATGGAAATTATGTAGAAAACGAAAGTGATGAGCTAAGAAACTTTCAATGTTATTTCAAGAAAAAACAGAGAGAATGAACATTTAAGCTGGAAAGGTCAACCAAGACAGAAGCTATGAAGAGTGTAGAAAAATAGGAAAGTTTATTTGCAATATGGGGTTTTTGAAAAATTCAAAACACCGAGAATAAAGTTATGCTGCCAAAATCTTTGCTCATGTCACTTGTTTAATAAAATATTGAAATATATATTTCANATATATATATAAGGTAAGAGTTCTCCTAGATTTATTACTCCAACTCTCATAAAACTCTGTAGCTTGAGAATAAACAAAATTGCTAAACCACCATAATTTCATCCAATACAACTGCAGCAATTATTTTTAACTCTTATTTCTCACACTATCCTCAAACTTTTTCAACTGTTAAATTGAAAACTTGCTTCCTAATTGTAGGAAGTCTATATCTGTGCCTGCATCTATCACTGTATTTATCACATCTATATAAAGTGGGCTAATTTTTTTTAATACCATAAAGCAATTCCATAAAAATGAGGTGAGGTTCAAACAGAAATTATTATTATTATTTGCTTTCATGTTTTAGAACAGAATCTGTAAAATATATCAGTAGCATCTAATGCCAGGTTAGGCTTGCAAAAAACTGATATATCACTTAATGTTGTGAGCTGCCCAGTTATGTACTTGAGATGAGTGTCTATATACTGTAAATAAAATAAAACCATTGAAGAATTGTCTATTTTCAACCACTAATTCTGCTTATGATTAGTATGTTGTCAAACTAAATACTATTTTCACAAAACAATTTTGAACTTCATACAATGCCATTAAATCATGTCTCACTGTTACATCTTGGGCCAAGATGAAACTGTGTGTTGCTAAGACTACATTTGCCACGAGAATAATTTGCAGTGTTCTCTCCACATTCTTAGATACCCATAATTATCATTTTTCACCAAGCTTAGGAAGTATGACTAATTACAAATCTTTATTACTCCTCAGCAAGGAATGTCCTTTCAAATCAGCAACATGTCTTATTGCATAGACAGATTCAAAAATTACTACTGTGAAACTTTTACCACTTTCCAAATCATGGTTTTAAAGAAAAACACACAAACTTATTTTGCTAAAAATCCCTGGAGATTTCCATAAAAATATTTTTCTGTAACATTAAATGAACTCTTTCTCTCTCATATAATCAACCAATGTTCTCAAATAAAAGTCTTTCCCTTAACATGCTGATTGAACAAGTAATAGTAGAACAAGATTTGCAAGTTTTTATATTATCACCTTTTCTTAATCTTCTAGGAAGGAGAACCAGCAGATGGAATAAACTTTAACCATTTAGAATAAAACACCTGTTTTCTTACTCAGGAAAGAATTTGCTCATACAAATGTTTTAATAAAGCCTACATTATTTCAAATGGACAAGATACGGATTGAGATGAGGATTATTAAGACCCATTTAGTTATAATTCAGACCAAGAGCCTGGATTTTATCTACTAAAATGAATGGAGAAGCTACAGATTAATAATCCAGGACTTTTCTCTCAAGGAAAGACAATTATTTCAGATCACTCATTATACAAAAACTTGTAGCAGACAGATATTACATATTATTTACATTGTTACTGGGGAAAATTATAATTTCCAACCAAGTTTTCTAACTGCCTGTTCCAATGTCTGTTGAGTCACAATCCTAGCAGGGGCAGAAATAAACCATTTCAGCTTAGTCAGTCTGTCTGTCTGGCAATACAGGACATAAAATTGGGCACAACTCACTTAATGACCACATAACTTAGCGATGGAAGCTCCAGTTCCAATTGTGGTCGTAATTTTAGGACTACCTGTACTGATTATTAATGTATCTATAGCAGAATCTGTAAAAAGTGCCATTTTATAAATCTGGGACCCATCTTCATTCAAAAGAATTTTTCCTTCACAGGTTGCCAAAAAAATCAGTGTTAGTTTTTCTGCAATACTCTATTTAGTTTGTTATTTTGAAGAGTATACTTTATTTTTTATTTCAAATGTTCTGCAGATTTATCGTTCATTTTCTTTGTGTATTATATACCTCTAAGCAACTTTGAATATCATTTTGAAGGCAGAAAATTAATAAATGTTGAAAAGATGGTAGGAATAACAAGACAAAGACAAGCTTAGAACAAAGAGTTGGATGGCAAAATCCAACAGGGGAGAAGCAACACAGTTCCCCCTGTACACTCCAGTCTGATTTCCTCCAATCCAAAGCCTAGTCTATTCAGATGTCTCAGGACTGTGTGGTACTTTACATCCCAAGTAAAAATAATGCTTACAGTAATGTAACACCTGTAGGCAACCACTTAAGACAGCTACTCCTCTTTTCAAGATCACTAAGCTGCCTTCCACAGCTATAGCATGATCTTCAGAACATATATGTACATGTTTGACATTCCTTTGCTATAAAAATATATTCTATATTGCTTAAATATCACTTGGAAACATGGAATTAAAAAAATAGTGATGTTTGCAAAAGATTTATTTATATATGACAAACTAATGCCAACAAAAACCACTATGAAGTCATAGCAAACAAAATAATAAGAAATAAATGCACCAAGATATAAAAGGAATAAAACTGAGAAAGTTTTCAACATGACAAGGTAAAGCCTAGGAAGAGGATAATGAAGACTTGCATATACTTATGGCGTTTTGCACAAATCCTCATATACTGTTTTAAAAATTAGAATGTTTCAAAAGAATCAAGCTTCCTTCCTTCACTGGCATTACACTTTCTACTCATCGATTTGTGTTTTATTTCTCATAGGAAGTAACTCTTTGATAAATATTTATATGGAAGACAATCTGTGTAACATCCATTTTCAGTAATAAATCTCAGCAATAATGACAAACAATCAGCAAAAAATTTATATACTAAATGTTAAACTTCTTGTAATTCTCTAGAAATTTTGGTTGATTTCTCCTTACCAGTTGCTGAATTCATTATATTCTGCTGCACTGGAGGGCTTGTAGGAGCTGTGACATTCATTTGGGAAAGGAGAGTCTTCCTTGGATCCTGCCATGTTGTTGTCTGATCAATGTGACTAAAGCAAAATAGAGCAACGTGTTAAATATCCCATAAATGAAACAATATGAAAATTTATAGTGAGCAGTTAAAAATAAGCAATGAATATAGTCCTGAAAAAAATCTTCTCCAAATCACTGCAGCCACAGGCAGAATTAATGCAGACTGTCCAAGAGTTTTTGCTGATGTGTTATGAAAAACAAGTCACAGAATTTAGAAATTGCTTTTGAAATTCAGAAATACTTGTGACATCTGAATTTCAAGTCAAACAGAATCCTGCTGGAACATATACAAATTCATAGTAGGGCCATCTAGGGTAGCATTTAGAATATTTGACAGATTGTCAAATATGGTTTCAATCTTGAAGGTGACCAACTGGTATTTCCTGACTTGTTTGTGCTCCTAGAGCAATGTTAATTTCAATAAAAGGGCTTTTTCATTACACAAAATTAAACCAGAGAGCATTGAAATATTTAAATATTTAGACAAGTATCTAAAATAAATGTATCTTATAATTATAAAGGACAGATTTAAGTAATAAATATATTAAATACTAATATATATTAAGTCGAATATTTCACTTGTGTTCAACTTATTTACATTATATAAGGCATTTATGTTTTAATGACAAACCTTTATGCATTTGTCTGTTAATGCCCACAACATTCAGAATTAGGCATAATAAATATAGAAAAAATTGTAATGCTATCAATATCATGAAGAATATTAATTAAAACAAGGGCAATGTTATTAATGTTCACTTTTTTTTTAAATGTAGGGGCACTATAGCACCAAATGTATTAGCAAAAGATTAAGATAACAAATGCATAAAGTTGCTTTTTAAAAAAACTGTGGAATATTATACTGCCTGTTACTAGCTGCTTTATTTTGAATTCCTTAAAATGGAAGAATTTAAGACATAGAAATAGAGTATAAATTTCTGAATAGCATTTTTACTATTCAGTACCTGCAGAACTACCTACTCCAAATATCATCTGTCTATCCGACAAAATCTGAAAGAATGGGCTTCCTCCACAACCCTTCCCTCAGGGAATGCCATCTAAAGGACCACTGAAGGCAGTCTTCTCAATTGCTGCTGTTCTGTAGTTATTAGAAAGCTCATTAAAACACATTTATCAAGTATTGGGGATAAGCATTGTGGTTTTATTCCATCTGGTAGTGGAAAGTCTCTGATTTTTGTCATATTAATTACAGATAGACCTCAACCTTCCCATGGAGGCATGGAGCTTGACACTTCTTGCCCACTTCCTCACTGACTTTGGTTGTAGGAAGCTGGAAGGAAGTTGATCGTGGGATTTGGTTGAAGGTTGAAAGTTAATACGGTGCTAAAAGAACAGTAGTTATAACTGGTCCTTGGAATTCTGGCCATCCCAGCAGTCCCACAGCCATGTGATTGGCAACCAATTTGCACTTATGACTAGTTGCAGCCCTACAATCATGTGATCGCCATTTGCAAAGTTCCCTGACGGCTTCCCCATTGACTTTCTGAAGAAGCTGCATGGAAGATCACAAGTTCCAGGAATAATTCTTTTCTACCTGCATACCTCCCCTAGCCCCATTGCCCATGAGTGGGCAATGTGCTCATGCTACATTGCCCACTCATGTATGCCCATGCCCCTCCCTCCCCTCTAATGCACCCTTTTGTGCTCTCTCTCTCTCTCTCTCTCTCTCACTCCCTCTTCACAACCTTGACTCAACTTGCTGGCCAAGAGGCATGGAGCTTGACACTTCTTGCCCACTTCCCCACTGACTTTGGTTGTGGGAAGCTGGAAGGAAGTTGATCATGGGATTTGGTTAACAAAAATCAGGACTATAGGCATTGGTACTATGTGATGCAGTCAAGCTTTATGACCTCATTGCTTAGTGGCAGAAATTCTGGTCCTAATTGCTGTGGCAAGTCAAGGATTACCTGTAATGTTATTTGTGGGACTATTTTTCTCCCTTTGTTTCTGCCAGTACTATAAGATCAGAAGAAGTTGGCATGTTCTGGATCCCATCCATTAAGCAATGTCATGCGACAGGACCTAAAAAGCACCTGATCAGAGCACTCCCCTTTAAAACACTCTGCTCCCAAAAATTTTGAAGAACTCCAACTTTGCTTTCCTAAGCAAGTAAACAAAGATTTGCAGTGTTGGATGTAGGTTGTGTAGTATTACCGATTTAGTTTTATTGTATTGTTTTTAACCCAATTTACAGATTTCGGGGTTTATGATGTTCAGCATTGTTTGTGATTGGAATAGCATGCATGCCCACTAAAATGTTAAGAAAGCAGCCATCATTATTCTTTGAAGGTTAAGTTGCATGAGAAATTACATCATTAAAATGAGTCTTAATGAAAATACCTACAACATACACCACTAATTCACACAGACACACACTAGCTTTCTACAAAATTGGTAGTAGATGCAGGGATGGGATATAAAGCAGCAGATTGATTCTGAATATTCTAAGTGGTAGATACCATATCCATCCATCCATCCAATTAGGCACTCCCCATCTCACTAAGTTCATGCAAACACTAAAGTGCAGGATCCAAAAATTCCATCCATTTGTACTATTAAATAAAGGAAAAGCACAAGAAGACTTCAGTTAACAGAAGAAAGTATCTGTTAGATGACTGCCCATTTTGCCAAATGTGTTATTCAGTATTACTATTTTTAGCTAGAAAACCATTCACTGTTTACTTCTAGCAAAATCTCCCCATGTTTAATGTTGTGCAGTTTTCTCTACAATCCTGCAATCAGCCTAGGAGTCTCAGCTCATATATCACTAAAAAACACTTTCTGATCTCCTTTAGTTCGGCCTGCGATGTACTTTTCACTAACGTGTTGTATTTGGTCTCCATTCAAAAGGAAGTGATGAAAGTTCCATATAATTCTTCCAATCCCTTTTTAATAAAGATGCATTCAAATCCTAGCTAATCCTCCCTCTCCCTCTCCCATCTGAAATAAAATAAGTTTATAGGAAAATGTAGCTCAGAAACTACCAACCCACAATATGTTTCAAATATTAATTTTAAAAATTAGACTAATAGATTAAGTTGACTGATTTTATTAAAACAAAAACATAGCAGCAACTTCTCACGGATCCTTTCAAGAGAAACCACAGCCTGGTGTTTACAAAGAGCTGACTTTCAGTCCTTTAATATGGCCTGTTGTTCTAAGGCATATCTCTGACTCCTACTCAGCATGAATCTCGTATTACAGTTGCCCTGATTCTTTTCAGAAGAGAAGAAATAAGCACTAGAAGGTAAGCAGCTGACTTGGAAGAAAATATATTTAACTTTACAAATGAAACAGTGCTGGACAGAAGCCCTTATTAATCCTACAGAAAAAAACAACCTATCATTACCAGTTCTACCACTGTTTAAGTAAATTCTTCTTACCTCTGTACTGTTGAAGAACAACAGAATACCTACTGAAGAAGAAAAAGGAGGGTCTGCAAAGCTTCTAGGAAAGCCAGAAAGGAGTATATACAAGTGTTTTCCTCCAGATCCGTTTTACCTACCTGCAGATTATACTTGGAGGAGAGGAAGGGAGTAGGAAAGAGCATAAACTCTTTACATATCCAGATTGTGTTCTCCTCTACATTTGCTCCTTTGGCTTGGAACAGAAGACTTGGAAAAAATTAAGTCACACAATAGCTCTTATAACAAAGCTTGCATTACTATGTATGTTATAAGAGATATGGCACCTGTTGCATTCCACCTGTGCTGTATTTCTTTTTCCTGTATATCAAAAATCCTTTGAACTCTTGATTTAATCTAATGATCCCATGCTCCCTGATAGAAAAGACAAGTGACACATGTTAACTTCATGAAGAGCAGTATAAAATTGTTTTTGTCAACAGAATCCTGCTTAATTTCAGCTTTCCTTAATTTTCTCATCCGTAGTCAGTTCAAAGAATAGAGATGGCAGAGCTGGCATTAAAATGCTCAGTAGGCTGTTTGCCCAGATTTATGAGCTGCTTACCAAGCCTATATTCGTTGTGAAATTGTTATTTATAAAGTCACATGCTTGGACTTGTTCTCAAGCTCACTAAACCTACAAGTTTAATTTACTCTCTTCACAATGCTTTATTGTTGACTACTGTAATCTTGTTACAGTTCCTCACATAAAAATCTGTCATCTGGGTTACTCTCTTTAGACATTTGCTTTTGTCTATTTCCAGAATTGTCAATACAAAGTATAGACACAACAGATTACAATTACATTGCACAAATTAAAACCATGTTTATTAATTTCATACTATAATGGAAGTCAGTTTTCCATAAGGAATCTCACCAGTGGCTAACTCTACAAGCATATTATAGTAAAAACAACAACAACAACAACCTACACCTCAGGCTGAAGTATCATAAATCCTTCTTTATTTAATTCTGAAAGCAAGGATTTAATCATACCTTCAAAATTTACTATATAGAACAGTTACTTTTAATATAGCTTGTAAATTATTAACTTACTAGGATTATAAATCCTAGTAATTTTATCCATCAGGACAAAATAAACATACTTGATAACCTATTTCTAGTTTGTTCGGTATTAACAGTTTCATTTCCCCACAAAATATAATGATTAACAAATGGAGAAGTTATTATTTCATTTAAATATAAATATGATGAACAATTTATGATAATTCTGGCTCTATAGATTACAAAAATACAGAGCACATAAAGGATTCCCTGAACCAAGCTCGGAAATCACCAAGGACCCCTCATTTCAATCCCAGGCTGCAAAAATGTATGTATGTATGTATGTACGTACGTACATACGTATATATGTATGCCAATGAGACTTAAGACTGTATCAGTGGTGGGATTCAAAATTTTTTACTACCGTTCCTGTGGGCATGTCTTGGTGGGCGTGGCGTGACTTGGTGGGTGCAACTTGGTGGGTGTGGCAGGGGAGGATACTGTAAAATTTCCATTCCCACCCCACTCCTGGAGGAAGATTACTGCAAAATGGGCGTTGGTAAATTTACCTGAAAACACCCTTTCTATCTATGATGCTAGAGAGTCCAGGATGGGTTAGACTCCTCCTGATGACATCATCAAGCTGAGTCTGTCTTGTATAAAAAGGAGCAGCCTATGGGAGTGTCCCCAGCTTTGGCGAAGGTACTTGATAGACTTTAGTGAGTGTCTCTGAAAGCCAAACAGAATCTTGAACAATAACATATCTTACCATAGTTTGGACGAAACAAGGGACGGGCTGGGCTTTCTAGCAGCATAGATAGAAAGGGTGTTCTCAGGTAAATTTACCAAGGCCCATTCTCCTCCATGCTGCTGCTAAGAGCCCAGGATGGGACATACCAAAGACTACATGTCCTTGGGAGGGTCCTCGTCCGGTTGATCACTGCAAAGTTGGAACCACTCGCTGAAGCACCTGTCTGCTGAAGGCCGCACTTGTTGAGGCATAGGAGTCCAGGCGGTAGTGTCTGATAAACAGAGATGGGGATGTCCATGTAGCCACTCTGCAAATCTCTTCTAGGGGTGCCTGGGTGGCCCAGGCAGCTGAAGTGGCAGCACTTCTAGTAGAGTGTGCTGTTAAGCCCTGGGGCACCGGCAGGGCTCTGGCTTTATAGGCCTGTGCGATACACGCCCTGATCCACCTACTTAAGGTGGGAGGTGAGGCCTTGTTTCCCCAATGGGAAGGGGAAAAGGACATAAACATGGCCTCTGTCTTTCTAAATGTCGAAGTGTGTTTGAGGTAAATTCTAAGCGCCCTTCTAACGTCTAGGGTGTGCCACTTGCATTCTAGGTCGTGGTGTGGAAGGGGACAGAAATATGTCCTGGGATCTGTGGAACACGGTATTAATCTTAGGTACAAAGGTAGGGTCTACATGGAGAACAACTCTGTTGTTGTGAAAGGTGCAGAGGTCCTGCCTTATTGAGAGAGCAGGCAACTCCGACACCCTTCTAGCTGATGTGATAACTACTAAGAAAACCACCTTCAGGGTTAAGAATTGAAGGGACACCTTTCTGAGGGGTTCGAAGGGAGGTTCTGTTAGAGCCTGGAGTACCTTGTGAAGGTCCCAGGATGGAAACCTGTGTACAACAGGAGCGCGTAGGTTGGAAGCCCCTTTTAGAAATCTCTGTACCAAAGGGTGGTGAGACAAGGAAGGAAATGAGTCCCAGGAGAGGAATGAGGAAAGAGCGGCTACCTAACGGCATAAGGTGTTAGGTGTGAGACCCTTCTCTAGGCCGTCTTGAAGGAAATGGAGGACCTCTGCTACGTCAGCTAATGTTGAAGTGAGACCCTCTTTTTGACACCAATGACAAAAAACTCTTCAGGTGGCATCGTAGATGCACGTCGTAGATGGTTTACGAGACGCCTGGATAGTAAGGATGACCCTTTCTGGGAGATTAGCCTCTCTTTAACAGTTGCCGCTCAATCGCCACACGGTCAGCTTGAACCACTGGGGATCCGGGTGGAGCAGGGCTCCCTGATGAAGGGAGATCTTGTGGTCTGGGATCCTCCAGGGAGTGGCTATTGACAGGTTCACCAGGTCTGCAAACCAGGGTCTCCTGGGCCAATGGGGGGCCAGGAGAATCAGCTCCGCCCGTTCCTCCAACATCTTTCGAATGACTGCTGGAATGATGGGAAAAGGGGGAAAGGCATAGAGGAGACCAGTGGGCCATTTGCTCTGAAGTGCATTGGTCCCCTCTGCTCCCTGACAAGGAAACCTGGTGAAGAACCTGTTTACCTGAGCGTTCTGGGGAGAGGTGAAGAGGTCTACCTCCGGGGTCCCGAACCTGAGGGAGAGATCCTTGAATATGGACTGGGGAAGGGACCATTCTGCATAGTCGACTAGGCTCCTGCTCAGCCAATCGGCTTGGNAGCAGGTGTCTCTCTGCCCACCGCCCCAACGTTTGGCTTCCCTCATAAGGGCCTTGATCTTGTTTCCCCTTGCCTGTTGATGTGCACCTTTGCGGCCATATTGTCCGTCAACACTAGCACATGGGATCAAGCTATCTTGTCCCTGAAATGTTTCAGCGCTAGATATATGGCTGAGTTCCAGCCAGTTTATAGGGCTGGTCCTGTCCATCCGGGACCAAATCCCTTGAGCTATGTGCCCATCCATGTGGGCCCCCCAGCCCAGGAGACTTTCATCGGTGGTGATGAGCAGTCTGTCCGGTTCCTTGAACAGGAGTCCCTTCCAAAGGGCTGGGGAGAGCCACCACTTGAAGGAGCGATGGGTCTGCGGAGTGAGCTGGACCCTGGCAGACATGTGGCTGGTTCCTGGTCGTTGAAAGGAGAGCAGGAATCATTGTAGAGCTCTGGAGTGTAGCCGTGCCCACGGAATGATGCCGATGCATGAGATAATTTTCTCTAATAGTTTGGACAACAGCGACAGGGAGACAGTGTGCTGATGTTGAACCTGTCGAATGATCTCGGTAAGGCTCTTCCCTCGATCTGGAGACAGAAAAACTTGGCACAGAGTTGTGTCGATGACAGCTTCCAGGTGGAGCAATCTGGTTGTGGGGAAGAGATGGCTTTTCCTGGAGTTGATGAAAAAGCCGTGGTACTGAAGACAATAGAGTGTGATTTATAACATTGGATACTCACTGGAACCCAGAGTGAAGCCACCAATGTCACTAGAATCTTTGTGAAGACTCTTGGAGCCGATGAGAGCCCGAAGGGAAGGGCTCGATACTGGTAGTGGGAATTCTGGTAACAGAAATGGAGAAACTGGCGATGATGAGGCCAGATGGGAAT
>AZIM01000115.1:68929-82299 GCA_000516915.1 Ophiophagus hannah
AACCTGCTGAATACCACCTCTGGACTGTATACAGGAGGCACACTAGGCAATTGAACCACTTCCACACAACCTGCCTCTGCAGACTTCTGAGGATCTGGTGGCAGAACAAGGTGCCAGACACAGAAGTCCTCTCCTGAGCAGGCCTGCACATCAGTTCACATCCTGTTGATGAAAGCCCAGACATGCAAGGATGCCAGACCATTGCATCCCTAAACAGCTCCTCTATGGTGATCTGTCTCAAGGAAAGCAATCACAAGGGAGACAAAGGAAGCAATACAAAGACACATTGAAAGCCTCCTTCAAGTTCCTGGACATCAACACCACCTCCTGGGAAACCCCAGTACAAGATCGATTGACATGGCACATGTTGATCCACCAAGGCTGCCAGACATATGCAGACAAAAAACTACAGAACAAAAGAAGCGAGCACTCCGCAAAGCCAGAGCTGCAAATGCTGCAACAATGGTGCCCACAAGTCTGCCCAACATGTGGCAGAACATTCCGTGCCTATATAGGCCTTACCAGCTACGTGCGGGCACACTGTGGATAGCCCACAACCCATTAGATGTCAAGGTCCTCTTCAAACAATGTATGAACATCAGGTGTGTATGTATGTGGTCCCCATCTTGTTTCAAAGCAACTGTGGGTAGCCTACAGTCCTCTATCCATACAAAGCATAGAATCTGAACTGGTTGAAGTTGTCATTTTTTTCAAGGAGTAGGGAAAATGAAGAGACTACTGTTACTGCTTTGGGATCTTAAATATAGTTCTGCCTTTCGTTAGCTAAATTCCAAACTATCTGCATCTGGACACATATAGCTTTATACCCAATATTTTAGGAATATGGATAGAATTAAGACAAATGGCAGAGAAACAAGTTCTAGACACTGCACTAATAACCAAGTCATAACAATTTACAGTCATCTGTTTATATGGATGCACTGGAGGGAAAATCCATGCAAGCAATATGAGAGTACGATGCATGAAGCATAAATCAATGAATCTGGCCCAGAATAAAATGTGAAAAGCAAAGAATAGCGAATAGACTGGAGGATCAGAATGCAGAAACATATGTAGAACTTATTTCAAGCCATCAGTTGAGCAATCACGTTTTGTAAGATGTAGTTATTCCAGCTCTGCTAGAGAGCAGGATCTTATACGTAAAGTCCCATGACCAAGCAACAGCAGTAATAAAATGATGGCTTCTTGAACCTGATTTACATACATAATTGGGCAATAAGCTCTGAGTTTCCAAAATATAGACATTCTACAACTACTTAAATCAATGTACTTAATTATTTTCTGCATTAGTATTAAATACATATCTTTTCTTCTTCAAAACAATGGCCTTTCAACATCTGGATAGCACTATTTGTAAATACTATTTTAATGAGGAGGATGGCTGATGAGCAGATTCTGAAAGACCTCCTGTATGGAGAATTAGTGCAGGGGAAGTGCCCTAGAGGGAGACCACAGCTGCGATATAAGGATATCTGCAAGAGGGGTCTAAAGGCCTTGGGAATGGACATTAACAGCTGGGAAGCCTTGACCTCTGATCGTTCAGCTTGGAGACTAAAGACGCAGCATGGCCTTCTCCAATTCAAAGAGACACTCGTTCAGCAGGCTGAGGCAAAGAGGCAGTCCTGGAACCAGCGAAATCTGGGGGCTGGACAGGGGACAGACTGTATCTGTCCACAGTGTGGAAGGGATTGCCACTCTCGAATTGGCCTTTTTAGCCACACTAGATGCTGTTTTAGGACCTCTTTTCAGAGCATGATACCATAGTCTTTTGAGACTGAAGGATGCCAAGAAGATCCAAATGATTCAAAAGACAGGATTGTGAGTTTCCTTTTTTCCTTTTAGCTCTACTTGAAATTGTTCTCTACCTATACATTCCACAACTTGGTGCCTGATAAGTATGTGTTCTATACATTCCTTCATCCAAATTCAGCACTGTGAACAGTAAAGCTGACAGGAAGAATTGAAATTATAACCCAATGCATTGGATGGTCAGCAGGGTGTGAAAGTGATTCAACTAAATACATCTTACAATCCTACTTTATATATTTTAGTCTTGCAATTATGCATGGTGAAAAACAACATCCTTCATAGGTTCCTTGAATGTTTGAAAGTAAATATAATAAAATACTAAAGGGAGCAGGGAAATCAGTTTCCAGCATTACTCAAGGCATCAGAGATGCAAAACCCATACATGTTTGCCACACTAGGCATAATATGAATAATTAAATATTAATTGGGTTATGAACTCTGGAAAATCATTTTAGTCCTGGCAAATGCTTGGCAGAAGATTTATTTCATATCTAAAAGTTGTTTCACATTATTTATTAGTAACCATAATTTATTAGTGATGAATCATCCAAGTCCAAACTGATCTAACTGGTTTACTTTTAGTGTTGAAATATTTCCCCTTTTCTCAAAGTATGTAACTGTGGATTTTAGTAAAGATAGAAAACATTAGCTCAAGTCCAACTCTTTGATATACACACTACTTAAAATTAACCAAATTAGCCTCAAATTGAATAGAACGTTATCAGCATGACTTTTAGGTTATCTTCATATTCTTGTAGATTATTAGAATAAATAAAAACAGCATTTCTAAGATCAATCTGATCAGATCAACCGAAACTTTGGTGGAAAACAGGCATCTCTGAGTGAGTGAGTGAGTGAGTTACACCTCTGAGTACATCTAACAATGCTGGTCACATAACAGTTATTAAGAGCCAAAGAAAGGGGAAATGGCTATACTACATATAGCATTCTGTCCACAGTTCAAAGATTCCAAAATTTCCAGATAACAGGGCAAGACTATAGAATCCACCTATCCAAGTCTGTGAATTCAAATGAATTGAAGTGCTGTGTAAATTGGTCATATCAGCCAGATGGGGGTCTCTAAAGGCACCTTCCTAAAAGTGAATTAGTAACCTTATATAGAACTATTGATTGACAATACAGGAGTCCACCATGCAAAGTTACAATGGCGCTAAATGAGAAGACTTATAACTGTTCCTTGTAAAGCTCATAATATTTTTTAAAATGGACAATTTAGAGCTGACAGATATATGGAAATACAAAAATGGTGGCTCAAAAGAATATACATACTTTTGTGAAAACCACAGAACTTTCTCAAGAAGATATATGTGGATTTCCAAAAATCTTTTTACAAATGTTAACGAAGTGGAGATGTGACCAAAGACCTCTTAATGCAATGACTTTAACATACGTGAGGAAAAAGCATTTGACTTTGGCAAGCAATTATAGACCAATACCATTACTTAATAATCATTATAAACTGTTCACAATGATCCTAGCTAATAGGTTGCAAATTTTTCATTTATTCATGACGATCAAACAAAGTAAAGCTAGGTTCTTACATAAAAGACAATTTAAAGGTAATGTTAGAAATGTGTTGAATATCTGTTTATTTACATTTTCATGAAGATGTAGAAGAAAAAGTAAAGATAAAGGTACAAAAAGAATGGTGAAATGAGAGGTGGGACCTCATCTCATTATTTTATGGAGAACTATCATAAGAAGATAGGTATATATAGTTTTGTTTAAAGGTTTTAAGACTGATTATTATTACACTGTAAAATAATTTGTAAACATGACAGCATTAACATCTTAATAGGATGAAATGCCTTTAAACAAATACTACTAAGGGGCATACAATAAAGATAATCAAGTATATTTGCAATTTGAAATGCACGGAATATATTCATAATTCCATGTACCATAGAAATATTAAAACATTTAGCTGATGACCAAGCAATAAAGTGAGTGTCCATGTAATCAATGATTACATGACTTGCAAAAAATTCAAACTACAATAGAAGTTTTCATTTATTTGTGTTTTTTTTAATGCTGCCGATGTCCCCTATATGGTGACTCTAGTCAGAGGTGTCAAACTGGCAGCCTGCGGGCTGGATGCGTCATGCACAGGCCACACCCACCCTAGCTCTGTGGATGGGAAAAACGTCACGTGACTCAACGAGTTTACACCCGTGCTCTAGGTGATACATTTACACATACTTGATACATTTCTCCAGATACACCAGTAAAACTAGCAACATAGAATTTATGGGGATGGAATGGAATAGGGATTTTTTTTTCCTAGTACAGAATAGAGAGGCTTCAACACATTAAACACCACTTTCAAGAAAGTGGAGTTACCAAAGTAGCAGTTTCCTTGTAGTGTTGACTTTCATTTAGAGTCACTTGGAATGCACACGCTTTGCCAGGAGAATACTTATAGTATCCAATTTGCAATTAGTTTTATGCTTTGGTAGGAAGCACATAAGTAGCAATTTGTCAAAGGGGTTAACAAAATTAGGCAATTGGTTTCAGGTTTCTGGACAGTGCTAGGATTTATAAGGATTTATAACAGTAATTTATTCCGGTGCACAAGTGAACAATAATGAATAAAAATATTTGAAGTGTTTCTAGGGCTTATACACACACCCAAGATAATGTGCTTTTTTCCCCATTGAGATAGGAAGAAAATATGCCACTTAAAAACTATTGCTCTCCCAGGCTTAAGAAACGAGGCCACTAATATTGTTGTCCACACAGAAAATAACATGGGAGAGGCCACTGCCTGTTGCTTCTTCTGAGTCTTTTACTGTTAAAAAAATACGGTACTAAAGTAAACAAATAGAAAAGGTACATCATTTTTTAAAATGTAGGCAACAATACTATGGGCATTATTGCTAGGGTGAGATAAAAGGTACAAGCACACCCACTACCATTTCAAAATCACATGCTTTTAAGAGAAAGGGCGTTGTCTTACCTGAACGCCTTTTCTCAGCAGGTCGATGGAGAAGCCACACATGGGTTGAGACATGCCTTTCTGTCCAGAGACTGAGTCCTCAATCTTTTGCCACGTCTCTTTGCTAACTGTCATTGTCCCAATTTACGATGAAGGCACAGTCATCTGATAGACTCCTTCGTGGTATTGGCTCTGTATCTCCTGGATGTGGGACCAGACAGTCGCCAAGGGGGGAATGGATTCTCCATCGGCCTGCTGAGAAAAGATGTTCAGGTAAGACAATGCCCTTTCTCCAGCACGTTGATTGGAAAATCCACACATGGGACACACCAAAGCCTGGCTGTCCCTATGGGCGGGAATTGGTCTGGTCCTGAGTCCCCCTATCGACATGCACTCGCTGGAGCATCCTCCTGCCAAAAGCAGCCTCAGCCGAGGCGAAGGTTTCCAACTTGTAGTGGCATACAAATGGAGATGGGGAGGACAACTTCGCTACACTGCAGATCTCTTCAATTGAGGCCTGCGTTGCCTATGCGGCTGTAGTCGCTGCACTTTGTGTAAAATGGGCGATTACTCGTCTGGGCATCAGGAGAGCCTGCGTCTCGTAGGCCTTGGCTATACACGCCCTTATCCAGCAGCCTATGGTCAATAGTGACTTGGTGCCCATTGGAGATGGTTGGAACAACACAAATAGGGATTCTGTTCTACGGTGAGGAGATGTTCTTCTGATATATCTACAGAGCACCCTCCTTACATCCAAAGTGTGCCACCTCTGTTCCAGTGGGTGGGAAGGTCCTGGACAGAAATTTGGTAGCACTATCTCCTGGGCCCTGTGGAACCAGGAGTTAATCTTGGGGACGAAGGAGGGGTCAACATAGAATAACCCTGTCTGCGTGGAAAATGCAAAGATCCTCTCTGACTGAGAGGGCTGCTAGTTCCGATATTTGCCTGGCCGAAGTGATGGCCACTAAAAAGGCGACTTTTAATGACAGGTATCGCAGACTCATAGTCCTAAGTGGCTTGAAGGGTGCTGAGGTGAGGACGTGTATTACCTTCATAAGGTCCCAGGTGGTTGAACCACAGGCGGTTTTAGATTAACTGCACCTCTGATAAAAGTATGCACCACCGGATGGTGGGCGAGGGATTCCAAGTCCCCGTAGGTTAGCAATGTGGACAAGGCAGCCACTTGTCTGCAAATAATACTAGGGGCTAACCCCTTGTCCAGACCCTCTTGCAAAAAGTCCAGGATCTGTGGAATAAAGACCACCATGGGGTCTAGATCCATCCTAGTACACCATTTGCAGAACGCCTTCCAAGTAGAGTTGTATATTCTATTGGTGAAAGATCTCCTGGAAGCCTGGATTGTCTATATCACGCTCCTTGAGAAGTTGTCCTTCCTCAGGATACTCCTCTCAAGTGCCAGGCAGTCAGTTGGAGCCACTAAGGCTCCGGGTGGACCCAGACCCCCTGGCTGAGAGAGAGACCCTGTCCTGAGGAATCCTCTAAGGACAGGATACAGATAGGCTGACGAGGTCTGCATACCATGGCCACCTGGGCCAATGGGGAGTGATGAGTAAAATCTCCACCTTTTCCCCATAGACGTTTCCTGATCACCCCCGGTATGAGGGGAAGAAAATGCATATAATAGGCCCCTGGGCCAAGGGCAGCGGAGGGCGTTGACTCCTTCTGCTCCCAGTGTCGCAAATCTCTGAAATATCTGGGCAAGTTTGCTGGGGTGGCGAACAAGTCCAGGACCAGGTGGCCGAATCTCCCGCACATTTCCTGAAAAAGGTCCAGGTGCAACCCCCACTAGGAGTGGTCCACCATGGTCATGAGATAGCCCCCCTTGTCGCCCCTGAGATATGCTCCGCCTTGATGGAAAGCAGGTGTGCTTTTGCCCAGAGACACATTTGGTTTGCCTTGCACATGAGGGAACTGGAGTAGGTGCCCTCTTGGCGGTTGATGTGTGCCTTTGTGGCCATGTTGTCCATCATGATCAGTATGTGCTTTCCCTCTATGGCAATCTGGAAGTGCTGAAGGGCAAGTTGGATTGCTTGGAGCTCCAGCCAGTTTATCTGGTTTTTCAGGTCTGCCTGAGACCATTTCCTTGTGCCAACTGGGACTGGAGATGGGCTCCCCATCTGAACAGGCTGGCATCCGAGGTCAAGGTAAAGTGGCTGGGCTCCTTGAACAGGGTTCCCTTGGCTATTTGCTGGGGAAACCCATCATCTGAGGGACCTGAGTGTCTCTAATGGTACCCTGACCTTAGAGATCGAGTTGCTGCCTCCTGTCCTCTGGAATAGTAACAGGAACGATTGCAAGGTTCTTGAATGTAATCAAGCCCAAGGCACTGTCGCTATACAAGATACCATCCCCCCAGGAGCTGTGAAAGCACAGCCAATAGAATGGTGCATTCCGTCCTGATTTGATTTACTGAGGACTTGATGCTGTCCTGTTGCTCCTGGAAAAGATAGACCTCGCATAACCTAGTGTCTATAACTGCACCTAGGTGAAGCAGGCAAGTAGATTACTTTTGAAAATTGATAGAGAATCCGTGTTCCTGAAGAACATGGATTGTCGTATCCAGATCCTTCTGTGCTAGCTGGGGAGAGGTGTGGACTGAATGAGGATGTCCAGGTAGCACTGGACACGCATTGGAATTGCTCTTAGGTGCACAGCCAGGGCTGCTAGCACCTTTGTGAAGGTCCTGAGAGCCGAGGGTAGGCCAAATTGCAGAGCCCTGTACTGGAAATGGCGGCCCGAGTAACAGAAACTGAGGTACCTTCAATGGAAGGGAAGGATTGAGATATGGAGGTATGCCTCCGTCAGGTCGATGGAGGTCAAGAGATCGCCCATCTTGATGCCCTTCAAGATTGACTGCAGAGACTGCATTTTGAATCTCTTGTACGTCAAGTGGACGTTCAATTTTTTGAGGTCCAGAACTGCTCTCCATCCCTCTGAGGACTTTGGAACTATGAATAGGATCAAGTAGAATCTGTGCCCCTGTTGGTCTTCTGGGACTGGTTCGATGACCTGGATGTCCAAGAGGTGCTGAATTGCCATGACCATAAGATCTCTCTTGGTGGTATTCTTGGAGATGGGGCAACGGATGAAGTGTCTTGGAAGCATGGAGAGGAATTCCAGAGTGAGGTCGAATCGTAACGTATTTAGGACCCACAAGTCGGTGGTGATCTTCTCCCACTGACTCGCAAATAGGGCTAGGCGCCCGCCAATGGGAAGAAGGTCCTGGCAGTCATTTGGGGTGGCGAAACGGGCAACCTCTTGAGCCACGAAAGGGCCGCTTGGTCTGAGGTTGTTGCTTATACTTATCCCTAAATCCCGATCTGTCCAATTGTCGGTCAGATCTTGGCAGGTAAAGGTGTTGGAATTGGCTATGGTCAGTGCCGCCATCTGTCAGACGAAAGGAAAGCTGATGGCCATAGGGCGAAGCACGCCTGTCTGCCCGTCTGGTGAGAAAGAACAGAATCTTGTATTTTTTCTTGTTTTCGGCAAGGGTTCAAAGCTCCCCAAATAGGGAGGTACCTCTGTACGGAGTGGAAGCTAATCACTTCGTTTTGGCATACGCCTACTATTGGCAAAGCCATAGCAAGTGGCAGGAGTGATGTTGGAAGCAAGAGCCCTGGATGAGAACCAGGCAGTGTGTAAGGATGAGTCAACTGAAAACTCGGCAGCTGCCACTAGCTTGTTGATATCTTGGTGCATTCGGGTCTTCTCTAGAGGGACTCTCACTTGCAACTGTTGTAGCCAAAGTAAGGAAGTCCTGATAAAGAAAGAGGTGGCTGTAGCCGCCTTTACTGCCCAGGCATTGGCTAAATGGATTAGGTGGAAATTTAATTCCGCATTCCTGTCCTCCGCCTTCAGAGCTTCTGCGATGTCTCCAGAAACCGCTGTGGAAGAGACCAGAGAAGCCAGAGGTTCATCCACTGTGGGCATCTCTAGGGCTTCTGATAAAATGGGAGCCATATTAAAAACCTCCTGTCATTCCCCCCTGCCCCCCCAGGTTGGGAAAGGTGCCTGGCTGACCCCACTGTCTTTAAATCACATCCAGGAAAAGCTTGAGGCAGGGAATGTCCTCCTGCGTTACTGTAGGTTCAGAGAACACAGTATTATCGGATCCCTGGGGATCCAATGGTTCCACAGGCACACTGGATGCCGTTCCAATCTGGGCCGTAGCTCTGGCCTTGTGGAGGAGGGATTTAAATAGCCCTGGATGGAATAGTCCAGTAAAGGTCATGGGAGAGGTCCTCATCATCCGAAACACCCTGTTCCGTCTGGTCATCATCCTCCATTACTGACACCCTACTTCTAAAGGAATGGGTGGGTGATACAGACCCTTGCACCCGTCCCGTCTCAATTGGGATCTAATAATGATGGGACAGCTGGGGAGGAGGTTCTGGTGTTACAGAGGCTGAGCATCCTCTGATCTGTAGGGTAGTGGCCACGCCATGAGAAATTGCCTGTGAAATGAGGGATTTAAGTTCCTCAGACAGGCCAGATCTCTGCCTGCCTACTGGGCGGAGCCCCGCCACAGTGGGGGTAAAGGTTGCCTCTGGGGCAAATCCCCTATCCCTAAACTGAGGTTCAGCAAACTCTGTTGCCATGCAGGCAAAGGGAAATTGTTCTACCTCATCTTCATTTGCTGTTAGAGAAAAAGGTAACTGTTCTCTATTGCCCTCCAGTGACCAAGTGACCTGCTGCAAACGTCCCCTCATTTGGTCCAGAGTTTTAGCAAACTGCCTCTTGAGCGCAGCTTGCCTCCTTTTTTCAGCCTTTAGTTCAGCTTGGGAAACTTTCTTTGAAGTGAAGGCTTTGGCCCTGATTTTTGCCACTGCTTCCCTTTGAGCTGACTGGCCATGCTGCCTCTTCCTTTTTTTTTTCTGTGCTTCTAATACAGAGGCTTCTGTCTGCTTGGAGGCCTCCATGATCAAACCAGGGGTACACAAGAGGTGCTGGAAGCAACCCTCAATATGTGTCCCCTGATCTCACTGGGATAGTTGTTTCAGAAATATTGCCACAGGATAAGACAAACCGACGCTTCTGGCCAATTAAAATGGCCACTGGCCTCATGCTTTGTGCTGAGGTAATAAAATGGCCGCCTGCACGAGGAGAAATTGTTGGAGGGCCTTTGTCGCTCTATAGGCTCTAAGAGCCCCGAGTAAAGAGAGAAACCCAGGAGCGAAATTTTTAGCCTCGGAGCAGCTGTGTATCAAGAGGCTTGAGATCAAACCTGCAACCTTTTCCAGCTAATTGCTAGCTACAATCCTTAACTCTGCTTCCAAGACACGAAGCTCGTTTTGATTAGGAGCTGAGTCAAAGCTGGGGGCTGGCCTTTTATATGGCAGATTCAGCTCAATGACGTAATAGGGAGGAGTCTAACCCATCCTGGACTCTTGAAGCAGCGTATAGGAGAAAGTAACTGTTCTCTATTGCCCCCCCCCCGCCCCCCCCCGGGTGACCAAGTCANGGTGACCAAGTCATAGGAACTGCAACATTGGACTGCAGGAGTTGCTGAGGGCGGGAAATAGCAGTTGCTGTCTGAGGAGGAATAGAGATCCTTTCCTGCTCTGCTTTTCTCTCAGCTATGGAAATCTGTTTCTCCAGAGCCTTCTGTCTTCTGCTGGCATCTTTCACTTCTGCCTTAGAAGACTTCCTGTAGTAAATGGCTTTGGCCTTAATCTTGTCAGCTGCGTCTTGGCTAGCTGACCTAGTTCTTCTGGAGCTGGTCTTTTTAAATTGAGCTGATGTAGAGGCTCCTTGTTCTTCCATGTTGTCTGCTGACTGGGGCTGTTAAGCCATTTTGGTAACTTTCAGCCCTATAAAACTGTCCTGTCTTCAGCAGAGCGCTGCGACCATGCTCTGCTCTACTAACTGGAAGTTAGCCCTATTCTGGAATGGGCTGATATGGAGTTTTGAGCTGTGGCTGCAAGACCAGCGAACTGGGGTAGCCTGCACACACGCTCACACCTGCATGCACCTCGGTACTGCTGGCTGTCAGGAAGACGGGCTGCCTGGCCGAGATGAGTAGAACAGCCGGAAAGTGCTAATGAGCGCAGGCGGCGTCCAGGATAGCCCGTCTCAGCCAGCTGATGGATTTAAGACAAGCCGCTAAAGCTGTGAGGTTGAAGCAATCAACAAGCTGAAAATCAGCTGTAATGCGGCAGTGGCGCATCAGGCAAGCAGCGGGGTGTGTCTCGCATGGGAGAGGAACTCCCTATAAGCTTGTGAGGTTCGGAGCTCTAAATAAGGCAAAGAGCTGCTGCATCGGCAAAGCCGAGCGAACTGGAGCCGTGGTAGCACTTTGACAGCGCTACAATCCAAACCTGCCAGCGTTTTCAATCAAATGGAGAATCTGACATTTCTACCCAAAGTTTTGAGAACCAGTCTGTTGCCATGTCTCTATCGGGCTAGACTGAGTCATAAACTGGGACAGTGACAGTTGGCAGAGAGGCGTGGCAAAAGATTGAGGACTCAGCCTCTGGGCAGAAAGGCATGTCTCAACCATGTGTGGATTCTCCAATCAATGTGCTGGAGAATGGTGCCTCATCTTAGTAACTTAGAACATTAAAACATTTATTTTTATTTACTTGTATCCCACTTGTATTATTTTTACAAATAACTCAAACATACCCAGCACACCTTTCCCCTCCTATTTTCCCCAAAGAACCATTTTGGTTAGGTAGACAGAAAGCTAATCTCTTTTCAAAGGAAAGGAAAAAGTGCAACCAAGGCCAAAGTGATAAACCTGGTGGCTGGAATTGAATCCTTCATCTTCTAATCCTTAACACATTTTACTACTGGTTTTTGATGGATCATTCTAAATCCAGTTGGAGGATTTGAGGTGGGTTGCGGGAACAGAAAGCCCTGCCAGCAATTTTCACTGTGCTTTTGTGGCTCTGAGGTTCATAAATGGGACAGAATGAGATTTTACTATAAGCAGAAAGCATATATATAAATAATATGCTACATTAATATGTATTATTACTTAATATATATATATATGTACATGTGTATCTATTTATCTATCTACACACACACACACACACACAATTTATTTGCTAGGATTTACATGTAATTCCAATCAGAAAAGACTGAACAATGTACCTATACCCCTACAATAAAGTTCAAAGCAATAAATCACAGAGATAAAAAAGCAGATTACAAATCTCAATTGTAATTATCTTTTAGAATAAGTTTTCACACCAGAAAAATGCCAAACACAAAACACATACAGGTAGTCCTCGAGTTACAAACATTCATTTAATGACTATTCAAAGTTATGTCACTGAAAAAAGTGACTTATAACCAGTCCTTGCACTTATGACAGCCACAGCATTCCTATGGTTATACAATCAAAATGCTTGGCAACCGGCATGTATTTATGATGGTTGCACAATCCCGGGGTCGTGTAATCACTATTTGCGATGTTCACAGCTGGCTTCTGTAATGACAGCCTGATTCACTTAACAACCATGGCAAAAATGGTTATAAAATTAGGCACAACTTACTTAACCACCGCCTTATTTAGCAATGGAAATTCTGGTCCCATTTGTGGATGTAAATTGAGGACTACCTGTAATCATAATATACTATCCCTCAAAACTAATCCACTCCCACTCTTACCATATTGTACCTACAAGAGTAAAGAAGACTTCTGGTACTAATTCAGATATCCAAATCCTAACTTGGCCTACCTGGAATGGCTGACATAGCTGATTTTTTCTCTGTTCTTCTTACATCAAGAATCAACACAGGAAAATTTTGAGTTCCATTCTACCTCCCTCCTAGGGATGAGCTGATGTTTACATATCTGTTCTTGCATTCCTTCTTCAAGATTATCTCTGTACTACTCTACACAAGGTTCTCTAAAAACAGATTTTAAAGGCTTTCTTTTTAAAAAAGGTCAACAAGGGAAGGGAATGATCCTCCAAAGAATGTAGAGCTGAGATTGAGAAGTCTTGTCCCTCTGGTCCTTAATAATGAAACTCCCTAGGGAGAAGAATCCAGAGAAACTACTCTTCCAAACCTTACTCGACAATCAGAAGCCAGTAGAAGTAGGCAGCCCATAGACTTTAAGCGGGATTAGGCAATTGCCAGGTTTTAAGCCATGGCAGGGGTTAAAACCAGAACTCTGAATTGCATCCAGAAGTTAAGTAGTAACCAGTGTAGTCCCTGAACTAGAGGTCTTATGTTGAATATCTAGAGGCTACACAAGCTATTGCATTCAAGACCAACTGAAAGTTTCAATTGTCTTTAATGGCAGCTGTATGTACAACACACTGCAATAGTTCAAACAAGAAATCACCAATGCATTACTAACACTAATTAGGGCTTTCCCAATCTAGGAAGAGTCAAAAATGCCACCATGCAAGATATAACTGCAAATTCTCTCCTAGTCATACCTATCATTTGTTCTTCTGCAGGAACTCAGAATCCAAGAGAACCAGGGATGGGATCCGACCGGTATAACTACCGGTTCTGTTGTTCTGCGCTGCGCGTGCATGCGTGAGTCGCGCAAGGGCAATTTACGACCTGCTGAGCTGCTCGGACAGCTGAGCAGCGGTGCGTG
>AZIM01000115.1:135474-153650 GCA_000516915.1 Ophiophagus hannah
TGTGCTGCAGCTGCCAAAAAAGCCAACACCGTCCTAGGCTGCATTAACAGAGGGATAGAATCAAGACCACATGAAGTATTAGTACCATTTTATAAAGCCTTAGTACAATCATACTTAGAATACTGCATCCAGTTTTGATCACCACAATCTAAAAAAGATGTTGAGAGACTGAAAAAAGGTAGAGAAAAGGATAACAAATATCCTTGGTGGAGCCAAGGTGAGCCTTGGTGGTGCAAGCTGTTAATCACCTAGCACTTAAGCTGCCTGCAATTAGTGCAGGCTNAAGCTGACTTTGTAAAAGTGCCGCTTCAGGGGGCAAAAGCCCTAGTAATAAGCAGACATATACAATAAGAATGAAGGCTATTGCTGAGCGCATGGGATGTGCTCCAAAGATCGTAAGCCGCCCTGAGTCTCTGGAGAAGGGCGGCATATAAATGCGAATTAAAAAATAATAATTAGAGAGGTTGAGGCTAAAACATATGAAGAACAGTTGCAGCAATTGGGTAAGTCTACTCTAGTGAAAAGAAGGACTAGGGATGCCATGATAGTGTTCCAGTAGACTTACCATCAGAAATTGTGGGTGCTCCATCACTGAAGGCTCTTAGAAAGAGATTAGACAGCCACTTGTCAGGAAAGGTATAGGGTCTCCTGCTTGTGCAAGGGATTGGACTAGACCTCCAAAATCCCTTCCAACTCTCTTATTCTGTTACTTCTGAACTGCCTTGTGGAATTGGATCTTGGAGGTACTGTATTACAAAGGTTTCAATGATAGACCTCTGCACAGGGGCAAGGAGAAACATGACAAATGATGCGTGGCATCATTATGATGCAGACCACAACATCTGCGTGCAATGTTACAGTGCAAGGACAAAAGTCTGGGATTTCAGCTATGACCACACACTTAGGCATTTTTGTGTCACTGCATTTTGTACTGGACACCTGTGGTTCAGGCTTATCTGTCAGCCATCTAGAAGGCACTGGTGCCAGGGTTTTTGTCTCGCCTTAAGCTGTTTCAGCATCTATATGAATCCCCTACAGAAGGTCGCCTGGAGTTTTGTAATGGATCTGATATCACTCAGCTCCATACTTGTTTATAATCAATTCCAAGGAATCAACAGCACCCTTGAATGATATTTGTGTTCAATAATTAGCTAAATGAGGGAGGACACACTGGAATTAAATTCAAAGAAAATGAAGCCAAAGATGAAGACATTATTGGTAAACAGAAAACTGGACTTGGGATCAGTGATTCAGCCTATTTTGGGTGAAGTTGCACTTCTGATAGGAGTGGTCCTTATTCTTTAGCTGTCAATGAAACGTTATATTCTATAGAAATAATTTTGAGGGATTGTCTGTCAAAATTGTCCTTTCCTCCAAATGTTTCTGTCAGCCTTCAATAATCCTTCTTCTGCTTGTCTTTCCGGCTGCCATAGAAATGGGGGGAGGGAAGATTAATTGGGCTTTGTGGGGGGGAAAGAGTGCTGGAGGCTTGAGATGTTGAACTGTAACACTTGGGAAAACTTCCTTGACTATGCTTACTTGCTTACTGCGCAGCTGTAGCCTCTTATGTATTGAGGCCAAGGTCAACTGTCGTGGGGAGCCAGATGTCTCAAACTCCACCTGAAGATGCCCCACATGACATTATATACATCTCAGATTGGATGGCCAGTTTGAACTATTGGGGGTGGGAACATTGGCATAACTTTCTATATGTGATTTTCGCACCTATTGCCTCAGATCTTGTATTCCTCTGATGCTGCCATATCAATTTTCAGTAAAAGTCCTTTTCTCTAAAACAATGGAGTCTAAGGTTTTCTTTCTTGGATTTTGAATGGATGGTGGGGGGGGGGGTTAAATCAGAAACTGGCAAAAATCTTTTAAATCATGGTCACTTGTCTGCAGAATGCCAATCTGGTTGTAAAAGTTGGGTTTTTACCAAGTGTTTAAAATATAGTCATAAGCGTGTCTGTGCAGCTAAGGGAACTTTGAAATCAGGTCTATGTAGCTGTTGGGGATCTGTTGCAACTTCAAACAGTTTGCCAAGTGATCAGTTGTTATACTTTATAACTGTATATGGCAGCATAAACATAATCAGAGCCCAATTAATCCTGATTTTGTATAATATAATATTATATTTTTTATTAGCCAAGTGTATTGGACACACAAGGAATTTGTCTTCGGTGCATAAGTTCTCAGTGTACATAAAATATGTGATAAATCATGATCATAGTCATCATAAAAACCATGTTTCCCTGAAAATAAGACTTATGTTAGGCTTGAAAATAAGTTCTCGGGGGGGGGGACAGAGCTGACATCATACTGACACAACGGACTTCCTTGGAGCTCCTGGGGGAACCATCAATATCCTGACAGCCAGTGGTCCATTCTGGACCTAAATCGCCTCGGAGGGGTGAAAATCAAGAAGGGGAAGCTCTGTCAATCCCAGGGACACTGCAAAGTCCCTGGTTGATCCAGATATAGCCTTTCCAGCCAGTGAGAAAGGAAAGCGGCCATCACGAGTTGCTACGAGGCTGGGACAGTTGCCGATGGAAAGAAAAAAAGAGAAAGAAGTGTGATCAAGCTGGGTGAGAAAAAATTTAAAAAAATTACAGAAAGAGTTCCCTGAGAAGAACAGGGTGAAGGGAAGAGCCAAAGGTAAAGGTGGAGGTGGGTTAATATCCCCCCAGGAAGAAAGCACCGAGGAAAGTGGTTTCTGCCACAAATAGAGAAAGGAAGTCATTAACCAAGGATTTGTGAATGGAAAGTAACTTTAAAACTGGACTGGATTTACTGGACTAAATTAAGGGAAAATAAGAAGAGGTATTTGGACCTTTCTTTCTTTCTGATTTTTTAATTTCCTGTATTTGAATATAAACTTTGAAGAACTTTAAATAACAAGGAATTGTTATAGCAAAGAGAAAAAAGAAAGCAGTGCAACAGTGCCACCTAAATGTGAAAGAGGAAATAGAAGACAGAGGGAGAAAGGGACTATTTGACCTTGACAGTATGGGGAAGATACTTTGTTGACAGTTAAAGAGTGGAACACTGAGAACTTTTATTTAAAACAGTGTAACTCTTGGAAATAAACACGATACAAAGGAATAGACATTTCAACTCCCTTTCTCCTGGACTGTTTTGTTTTTTCTTATTGAAGAACACCTGCAAGTTTGTATGTAGAATTTACTGTTGGAAAATAACTGATGCCAGGACTTTGAAAGCTGGTGACCCAAAGTGGATTATAATTGGAGAACTAAACTTACTTTTTATTATTGTAATACTACTATATTAATTTTTTGGACATAATTTTATATCTCCTTTTTACATTTTTTCTTATTCCTCTTCCCTTTTTTAATTTTTAACTTTTCAATTTTTAAGGGAATCTTTTTTCCTCTCTTTTCCTACTTTTTCTTTATTTCTCATTTTTTGGTTATAATGCTGTTTTGCCATATTTTTTTACTTTTTGTATATCCTATTTTTGGAATGCATTACAAATATGACTTGGATTAGGGTATAGGATTATAAAGAGATTATAAAAAGACAACAAACACAATATCTTAAAATGAAGAAAACAACATATGCCCCATCTTCTGTTTCCTCTTCAGCTACTTCCAGCCCTGCAGGAAGTAGATCCCTGGATGTTATGTTACAACAAGAGAAGGCGGCCACAATGCAAGCGGAGATCAAAATGATTTTACAAACCTTCCAAGAACAAATAGGGAGAGTGGAAGAGAATGTAGGCAATGTAGAAGAAAAAGTGGAAAACGTTCAGCAATTGATGAAAAATGAGGAATGTATGCAAAAAATAGAAGAGCAGATGCAAGAGAAAAAAAGAGTAGGAGAGATGGATTATAGATTAATGCTAGCTGATCAAAGTAAGGAGAGAACAATTATCTCATTGGAAATGGACTTTAGTTAAGGTTCCAAAATATAGAGGAAAATAAGGGAGAGAACTTAGCAGAAATAATAGCAGACTTGGTGGCAGAGGCATTAGAGGTGACTAAAGAAAAAGCGATGGGTGACATAGATGAAATATTTAGAGTCCAGACCAGATATGCATTGAGAAATAAACTACCAAGGGAGGTACATGTTAGATTTACAAAGAAAGCTATAAGAACAGAAATATTACAGAAAGCGAGAGGTGACCCACTGAAGTATAAATGGAAAGGAATAATAGTTTTGAAACAAATTCCAAGAAGAGTTAGAGATTTAAGGAGGGAACACCAATTTGTGGTAAAGTGCTTAATTAAAAGAGGAATTAATTTCAGATGGCTGATACCAGAGGTGACAGGACGTGACAGGAACAAAGGTTAGACTCTATAGAGAAAGCAGAGCAGTTTATGATCATTACTTCAGAGAGCAAGAGGAATGAGGGAATGGAAGAAATTAGACACCAGGAAGAAGCTGCAGGAGAGAGGGATGGATGACAAAGAGGAGAGAACAAGAAGAAAGAGCGACAAGAGAAGAAGTAAAACCAAAGGAGGCAAGAGAGATAAGAGTGACAAAAGCAACAAAACCTTATTATAAATAAAGAAATGGAAGAGGAAATAAAGTTAATGTCAATTAATATAAATGGACTGAATTCAGCAATAAAAAGAAAAAGGAATTTTAATAAATTAGAGAAACTAAAATTGGATATATTTTGTCTACAGGAGGTTCACATCAAAAGCAACATAATAAAGTACTGGACTATCCTAAAAATAGGAAGCTATATACCTCCCTGGCACAACAAACCAAAAGAGGAGTAACATTATATATTAAAGATACAATAAAAGCCAAACAAATATTCCAAGATTACGATGGGAGGGTGTTAATAGTGGAAATAAAAATAAACTATAAACAATTATTAGTGGAAATATATGCACCAAATGAGATTCAAGAAGAATTTTATAATAAACTACACAAGAAAATAATGGAATTGGAGTATGAAAGTATATGCATTTTAGGAGACTTTAATGCAATAGTGGATGCTGAAATGGACTATAAAACACAAAAGATAAACAAACAAACAAAAACAGTAAAACATTACCAAAATCTTTCTTCAGGATGATGGAAGAGTTAGCAATCCAAGATGTATGGCGAGAAATACACCCAAAAAATAACCAATATACATTCTACTCAAATAGACATTTGTCCTGGTCCAGGATTGATATGATGTGGGCAACAACAGACTTTATTTCTAATATACAGTAAATAAATATTGAAACAAATACATGGGCAGACCATAATCCAATAAAAGTAACATAGAAGGGACAAAAAAGAGGTCAAGATGGACAATGAACAATTCAATATTGAAAGGAAAAGGAATTTATTATATATATGGGAAAAGAACTGAAATTCTTTTTAATGAAAATAGAAGAGAAGAAACTTCACTACAAAATGTATGGGACACAGCAAAGGCTTACATCAGAGGACTAACTATAACATATGTGGGAAAGAGAAATAGAAAAAGGAGACAAGCACAAAAGACAGAAGAACATAAAAAAACTGGAGAAGGAATTGCAAAGAAACCTACAAAGAAAGGATACACAAAACAAGATGAAATTTAATAAAGCATAAAATGGAACTAACAGACAAAGAAGAACTAGCACAAAAAATTAAAAGATCCAAACAAAACTTTTTTGAAAATACAAATAAACCAAGAAGATGGTTAGCATACAGACTGAAAAAAGAGAAGGAACAGAAGCGGATCTCTCAATTAATAGAAGACAAAGGAAACTTTTGCTACAAAAATGAAGATAAAAAAGAAATAGTCCAGAAATACTATGGGGAATTATATGACCAAGAGCAAGTTGGAGAAGGAGAAATTAAAGAATACTTTAAAAAAGCAGAACTACCTAAAGTACCAGAAAATATTAAAACAATGTTAGAGAAAAAAATTACAACGAAGGAACTAACAGAAGCAATAAAAAGACAAAACAATGGAAAATCATCAGGGCCAGATGGTCTACTGGCAGAATTGTATAAAACTTTGCAGGACTCTCTTAGTAACACAATGTTGGAAATACTAAATGAAGTATTGATAGAGGCGAAAATACCCAATTCATGGATGGAACCTTATATTACCCTCATACAGAAAGAAGACTCTGATTTACAACAGATAAAAAATTATAGACCAATATCGCTATTGAACTCGGACTACAAAATATTTGCTTCAATTATGGCAGAGAGACTAAAGACATTTTTAAACCATTTTATACACCCAGACCAAAATGGGTTTTTACCCAAGAAATAAATAAAAGACAATATGAGTATAATCCTAAGCACATATTATGAAGTGTATCCAGAAAAACAGATGGCATTATCTTCCTAGATGCACAGAAGGCATTTGACAATGTGAATTGGCAATTTATATTGATGCAAATGGAAGAAATGGACTTTGGGGAGAGGTTGATTAAAACAATTAAGACAATATATCATAAACAATATGCAAAAGTGATGGCAAATGGAGAATTGACTGGGAAAATTGATATTAAGAAGGGAACATGACAAGAGTGCCCCTTGTCACCGCTATTATTTGTATTAATTTTAGAAGTGTTAAACAGGAATATTAGGAAAGACAAGGAAATAAAGGGGATGGAAATAATATAAACTACAGGCATTCACAGATGATTTGGTCTTTATACTAGAAGAACCACTAGGAACAGGACCCAAATTGATAAATAAGATAGAAGAATATGGGAAAGTGGCAGAATTAAAAATAAACGAAGGGAAAACTAAGATTTTAGCAAAAAATGACAGAGAAACAGAAAAGACAGTTAATAGATAGACTAGATATTCAGATCACAAAGAAAGTGAAATATTTGGGGATCCAACTAACAGCTAGATGTGGAACAATCAAGAAAAATAATAACTATAAACTAAAACAACAAATCAAGACAGATTTGGAAAAATGGGGTGATATGCAGTTATCATTAATAGAAAGAATTGCAGTGATTGAGATGAATATATTACTGAAATTATTGTATTTGTTCCAAACAATTCTGATAAAATTGGAGAAAAATATTTTGAGGATATTAATAGATTAATACTAAAATATATATGGCAAGGGAAGAAAGCAAAATATTGCAGGATGCAAGAAATACAGGAGGGTTTGGGTTACCTAATTGGGAACTATACTACCAGGCTGTGGTGTTAACATGGATGAAAGAATGGATTATGTTAAGAAATACAAGGTTGTTGACTTTGGAGGGACACAATTTGCAACTGGGCTGGCATGCCTTTTTATGGTATGGGAGAAGTAAGATACATGGTTATTTTCAAAGACACTTCAAAGAAATGCTTTATTGTTGATATGGGAAAAACTAGAGAAAAACATGATTTAAAAATTCCAGTCTGGTTATTGACAATGGAAGCACTTGTACATTCAAATCTTCATAAAATGGGAACTGTTGTTAGATATAAGGATATTTTGAATGAAAGGGGTGAGCTCAAAACTAAACAAGAGTTAAATGAACAAGAAGTTGATATGCATTGGTACTCATACATGCAAATACAATCAAGATATGAAAAAGATGTTAAAGCTGAAGGTATTTATAAGGAGTTGACAGAATTGGATAAAATATTGACAGGAACAGAAGACAAGCTGATTAAAAACTTGTATTGTTATTTACTAGGTGTCAAGCTAGAAGAAGAACAAGGAAACGATGATAGCATGAGTGAAAAAATTTGGATATAATATAGAATTAGATAAATGGCAGAAGCTATGGGAAAGAAATTATAAATTAACAATATCAATAGCATACAAAGAAAACTTGTACAAGATGTTTTATAGATGGCACTTTGCAGCAGCAAAACTGGCAAAGATGTTTAAAGACAAATCAGCTAAATACTGGAAGTGCCATCAGACACCTGGATCATACCACCATATGTGGTGGGCATGTGTAGAAGCTAAAAGGTATTGGACAAAAATACACACATGGTTGGAAAAAATGATAAAGCAACATATAGATTTGAAACCTGAAATATTCTTATTAGGAATAGTACCTGAAAACTATAGTAAAGAGAAAGTATACTTAATTATTCATGTATTGACTGCAGCCAGAATTGTATTTGCTCAGAATTGGAAAAGCAAAAAAATTCCGGCAGTGGGAAAGGTGATTGAGAAAATATTAGAATGTGCAGAGATGAATAGATTAACATTGGCAATCAAAGAAAAAGAAGAAATTGAATATTATATGATATGGGACTCATTTTATCAATGGTTGGAAAATAAAACAAGTTAAAACTGAGTTGATGAATATATAGACAAATAAGATCATTATAAAGATAATAGTTGTAAGAGATAATGGATAAAAGAAATGTTATATTGAGTATTGTTATATTGGTAAGAAAATATTAATTACAATTGTTAGCACAAGATATATGTACCCAGTCAACGCACTGTTTAAATGAAAGATGGATTTATTGTAAATATAAAATAAAAAAACCTGGGGGAAAAAGAAAATAAGCACTCGGCTTATTTTCAGGGAGGTCTTATTTTTTTGAGGTGAAGGAGGTGGCAAGTGTGGTCACCTCATGGCTGTTCATCACCTTAAACGCAGCCTGAGGATCACCTGAGCCAGCGAGAGCTGGGAGCTGTTTCTCTTTCTGTCTCTCTGGGCACCTGAAGATGTTTCAGGACACCTTGAAACTGAGGGCCCCTCTCTTCCACAGCTCACCCTGTGGCTCTGGAGCAGGCGGTGACCATAGTTTTGTGCTCCGCCAGGCCTGGAGCTCAGGTCTTGCTCAGGATCTTGCTATGATGAAGCAGAAAGGCTGTATGGCACATCAGAATCAGCTGGGTAGTGGCACAGAAGCTGGGTAGTGGCTCAGAAACTGGGTAGAGGCTCCCCCCACCTCGACCTGGCTGCTGCACCTGCTGCTGCTGGTCTCACGGGGCCTCATTACCCTCCTGGCTACACTGCTCTCAGCATGTTCTCAGTACAGAAAAATAGGGGGGGGGGTGATTTTCCTGCCAATTGTCCTTTCCTTAAGCCCAGCACAGATGCACATCCCAGGATTGCAAAGTTGAAGGCTTCAGATGGTGCCTTTTTGGTATATGTGTCTGTGTTGGGCCCGAGGAAAGAGTGATCTGCAGGAAAATCCCCCTCCAAGATGCCCTGTGCTGGTGCTTGTTCAGTGTGGTCCAGGGTGTGAGGGGTCTGTAGATATTTTCACAGCCCTCTTTTTGACTCATGCTGTATATAGGTCCTCAATGGAAAGCAAGTTAGTAGTAATTGTTTTTTCTGCAGTTCTAATTATCTGTTGAAATCTCTGTCTTGTTTGATTGCAGAGCCAAACCAGATAGTTATAGAGGTGCAGATGATAGACTCAATAATTCCTTTGTAGAACTGTATCAGCAGCTCCTTGGGCAGTCTGAGCTTTCTAAGTTGGCACAGAAAGAATATCCCTTGTGCTTTTTTGTTGATGTTTTTGATGCTAGGTATCCATTTTAAGTCTTGAAATATTAAAGAACCTGGAAACTTGAAGGTCTCTACTGTTGATACTGTGTTGTATAGTATTGTTTTTCCTAAAATCTACCATCATTTCTATGGTTTTGAGTGTGTTTAATTCAAGATTCTTCCAGTCACACCACAAGGCTAATTCAATCTCCCATCTGTATGCAGATTCGTCGTTGTCTCAGATGAGACCAATCACTGTTGTATCATCTTCAAACTTCAGTATTTTAATGGAGGGATCTTTTGAGATGCAGTCATTGGTATACAGAGAGAAGAGAAGTGGAGAGAGCACACAACCCTGGGGGCTCCTGTGCTAATTGTACAGATATCTGATGTGATTTTGCCTAGCTTCACCTGCTGCTTCCTGTCTGTTAGGAAGCTNTGATCCATTTACAAGTGTGGTCAGGCACAGCTAGCTGATTTAGTTTAGTTAGAAGAATATCTGGAATGATGATATTAAATGCCAAACTGAAGTATACAAAGAGGACCCTTGCATAGGTCTTTGGAGATTCAAGATGTTGTAGGATGTAGTGCAGAGCCATATTAACAGAATCATCTGCCAATCTATTTGCTTGGTAAGGGGTCTAACAGTGGGTCTGTGATGGTTTTCAGGTGGACCAGCACTAGCCTTTCAAAAGTTTTCATAACTACAGATGTTAGAGCAACTGGTCTGAAGTCATTCAGTTCCTTGATGGGTTTCTTTGGCACTGGGATGATAGTAGAGCATTGGAAGCAAGAAGGAACATAGCACATCTCTAGTGATTTATTAAAGATGCAGGTGAAGATAGGGGTCAGCACAAGCTTTTAAGCAAGGTCTGGGCCTGGTGCTTTTCCTGGTTTTTGTCTGTGAAATAGACCTTGCACATAATTTTCTGTAATCACCAGAGGTGGGGGACCCAATGGGATGGGATAAGTTGTAGGAGCTTGGCTGTTTGGTGGTGTATCTGAGATGGGGATTGTGGAGATAGGCGGAAGTAGTTTCCTCTCAAACCTATAGTACAACACATTCAGGTCATCTGCCAGCTGTCAATTTCCTTCAGCATGGAAAGGTTTGCTGTAACTGGTGATATTTTTAAGAGCTTTCCACATATGCTGGTTCATTTGTTTAGAACTGATTCCTTAGCTTTTCAAGTAGCTTCTTTTTGCTGCTCTGATCTCCCTTATAAATACATTTCTGGCTTGATTGTACAGTATTCTATCACCTTTTTTCTATAGGCTTCCTCTTTGGCACAACATAGCTGCTTAAGTTTAACTGTTTGTTGTTACTGTATATTCACAGGTTTCTGGTTGGCACACATAAGTCTTCACAAAAACTGACATTTCTTTCCACATCCTTTCCAATTCCTCCTTCAGGCCCTGGTACTTTGCCATCATCTTATATTCTTTCTTACTGATGCTGTTGATATATGTGACATATAAGTATATGCACATTCACAAACTAACGCACCCATATACATATTCATGTTTGCATAATATATCTGGTATATACAGCTGCAGAGACAAGCCACTTCTTCAGAAAGCTATAACATCCAAGTTCCAAATTAATCACATTTCTGTTGCACTTCCCCATTCTGCTAAACTAAGGGACTATTCTTTCAGGACTTCCCCTAACAGCAACAATTCATCCAGCATCTTCTATAAAATAGACAGAAGTAGTAATTATGGAATCATTAGTTAAACAAACATAGATGGAAGAACTTGGTCAGTAATAATCTGTCCACCTTTTCTTTTCTGGCTTTCTCAGAACTACCTTAACATCAAACTGCCATTTGGAAAGCATGTGGGGCTAACAAAACAGAAAACCTAAGCTAAAAATATGTTTCCAACTGTATCCTTTGGTTTTATTTTTATTTAGAGGTGGAAATCCCACCTTTTTTGAGCTTTGAGCTTCAGTTCTAATGTCACTTCAGTTTGTCCTTTGCCTGCATTGTGTCCTTGATCTTGCCCTCTCTTCCAAGACACTTTATAGCAAGAGCTCAATTTTTTTATCCAAGAAGTCATCCATTTCAAGCTTTTATTTTTTTAAAGTCTTTATTTAACAAATAATTTTGGCTGGGGAAAATGACATGATTACAAAAAGAAAAGAAAAAAATACCATTGTGAGACTATAGATAATGGTATTTAATTCTATTACAAAAACTACCTGTCTAAAATGTCACACAGTTTGAGGAAATACTTCCAGTCCAAATCATTGTGTAACTATTCTGTTTGTCTCTCTTGATTCTTTCTAGTAAACAAGAATGTAGAAACCTGGGAAAAAATGGAAAAAGATATAATAAAACCTGAGGGCATATAACAACAATGCATGAGCATACATATAACAAACATACAGATACATCTTTGAGCCATAATTTTCAGCTCATTGTCCTCCAGATGCTTTGGACTATGTATCATTTTCTACAAGACATTAACCTGCTTTCTGGCTCCATTCTCCACTGTGTGTACAAGGCAAAAAAGTAGTCTGTGGGACTATGGTAAAAAAAATCATTCAGATCTTCCAAGTTTTCATGAAAAAAAAAAATCTCACGAAGTTGGAAGGTCTAACCATTTTTTGTTGCTGCCTTGGGAGAGGTGTGGGGGCGATGGACCTCTGTTTGTGTGTGTGAGAGAGAGAGAGAGGAGTGTGTGTGCAGGAGGCTGCCGCAGCTGAAAACAGAGCTCTGGAGGGCAGAGGGTTGCAGGAGGCCATCATAGCCAAAAACAGAGCTCACAATGGCCATGAGTAGCTATAACAAGCTCCATTTTAGTTGGCAGAGGGTTGCAGGAGGCTGTTGCAACTGAAAATGGAGCTTGGGAGCCTGTTTTTGCTGGCAGATTGCTCGAACCACCATAGGCACTCCCAACATGAGTGATGTCGAGCTGGTTATGCTCTCTCTCCATGCCCCACCCCCACCCCCTGAAGTCAAACACAACCCTGATATGGCCCGCAATGAAATCAAGTTTGACACCCCTGGTCTAAGGGATAATTTGTAAAATATTTGCGGCACTTTATTTACATTTTGTGATTTAAAAAAATAAAGAATAATCTTCAATTATTAAATTGAACATTAGCGCAAGTTTGATAGAAAACAAGTGGGAATGTGACCTACCATATGACACTGAAGATGTTGAAAGGATTAGAGCATATACAGAATGCATATACAGAATGTGTCTCGCTCAACCTTTGATTCTTTGCTGAGCTGGGGGCTGAGCCAACTGCAGAGATAAAAACCTCTACGTGAACTGCCAACCTTAGCCTAGCAAAGTAACTACTTGAGAAACACAAAATGCATCTATCTGCTTGCTGTAACTTAGAACATGTTTTCCCTGGCAACTTAATGTGAGAAACAAAGCTTTGGGCTAAAATGTATTTCTTTCCAATCCATCTAAGGTCCCTTTGTTTGCAGAAGTGCGGAGAAAATTTCATGACCTTTGCATGATATGAAATAATGTTTCCATAGCAATGATGGTCTTTGCAACCTGTGTAATCTATAAAAGTTCAAGAAAAAGTTTTGTGCACGTGCCTGCTTTTCTCTCTCTGCTTTGCTGTTTAAGGTGGGAGACTAAAAGGTCATCCAGTTTTTGCTTTCTGATCAGAAATAAAACTGAGATTATCCATGGCAAAGATTGTTTTCCATAATTCCAACAGCGATGGCCTCGATTCCAGCCATCCCCAAGCCCCCGCCTCCCCCAGAGGCAGATGACGGCAAGACAAGAAGAACTATATTGACAGAGCTCCAGAGGATTATTTTCTACCCCTGAACCTCTAGCGGAGCTACAAGTGGGGGGTAGATTTCAACCTTTTCTTGTCAACACCGGGGCAACCTACAGCATTCTCAATTACTCTACTATGCCATGCCTCAAAGTACCCCCAGAGTACTCAAAGTACCCCCAGAGTAGGTGTTACAGGGAGAATGGAAACTGTCAAACAAAGTGGATGCTTGGAAGTCAAAGGAATCCAAGGTCCCAGTGTGACCCATTCATTTCTCATTCTGCCTCAATGCCCTATTAACTTGTTAGGAAGGGATCTATTGGAAAACTTGGAGCTACTCTTAAGTGCTCTCCAAAGGGAGTACAGCTAAATTTTCCCCCTGATCAAGCATATTTGTGTTTTCTGAGTCTGCAGAACTTCAGGTCACTTTCAGACTCTCACATTGACCCTTCTGTGTGGTACTAGGGAATGCCTGGATATGCTAAATTTGCTGTCCCCATCTGGCAAAATTGAAACATGATGCAGTCCCCATTTCAATAAAGCAGTATCCAATAAAAAGGGAGGCTTGCATTGGCATAAAAGAACATATTCAAACCTTTTTGAATTTTGGCATTTTTAGAGAGACGCAGTCTCCATGGTCTACCCTAATTTTTCCAGTCCCAAAACCAGACAGGACCTGAAGCGCAGTCCAGGATTTGAGGGAGACCAATTACAGGATTCAGATGTTACATCCTGTTGTGGACAATCTTTATACCCTTTTGACCACCCTATCACACTGCCAGGTGTGGTACACCGTAATAAACCTAAAAGATGCCTTTTTCTGTATCCCCTTGGCAATAGAGTACCAAGATTACTTTGTCTTTGAATGGCCAGATCCAGATAATAGATGCTGCTGCCAGCTGACATGGATTACTTCAGGGATATAAAAACAACCCTACATCCTTTGCTGCTGCCCTTTCTGCAGATTTAAAAGACTTTGATGCCTTATCCACAATGCTTTTACAATATGTAGATGATTTGTTATTGGCAGATGAAAATGAACAACAGTTGGAAGAAAAATCAATTGAGTTACTGAGTCATCTGGCTAAAAAGGGATGCACAGTGTCCCAAAAGAAAATCCAATGGACTAAGCAANNTGTAAACTATTTAGGTTATGTGCTGGACAAAGAAACCCGATGCTTACACAAAAGTAGACTCCAAGCACTGATGGTCTTGCCAATGCCAACCAATGTGAAACAACTTAGGTCCTTCTTGGGTATTACAGGATATGCCAGACTTTGGATCCCCCTCTATTCTGTAATAGCCAAACCATTGTACCAACTGACCCAAAAGGATATGGCTTGGGAGTGGACAGGGGAACATACCCAAGCCTGGAAGACCTTAAGGCAGTGATGGCTAATCTTTTCAGCACCTAGTGCCCAAACTGGAATGTGCATGCATGCACATGCATGTACGTGCCAGAAAACCGAAGACCAGTTGGCCGTGTGCACATGCCTATTTTTTGGGCATTTTTGGCTGTTTTTGGCTTGAAAACGGCCTGAAAAATGGCCCATTTTTGGCTGTTTGGGGGGCTGTTTTCAGGCCATTTTGTGCGCACCAGAAACCAGAAGAGCAGCTGGCAACAGCATGTGTGCCCACTGAGAGGGCATCACAGCCTTAAGGGAAAGTCTAGTGAGAGCAGCTTGTTTGGCTCTTTCAGAGTCCCAAGGATTTGATTTGTACCTCACAGAACAAAAAGGCTGNNNTGTGGGAGTCTTGCTACAAAAAGTGGGTCCAGAACAGGTCCCAGTGGCCTACTTGTCAAAAGGCCTGGATAATGTTGTTAAAGGATGGCCTGTGTGCTTAAAAGCAGTTGCAGCTACAGCTGTCCTGATTGCAGAATTGCAGAAAATTATTCTTGGAGACCCTCTCCATGTTTTCACACCCCATGCAGTTAAGACTCTGTTAGAACAAAAACTTCCTGCTTGGGCAACATCCAATAGGATTTCACAATATGTGAGTACTATAGTAGAGCAAGAAAATGTTCAATTATCCAGATGCCAACTTTTAAACCCTGATTTTACCATGGCCCAAAGAAGACACAGCCCATGATTGCTTAGATGTGTTAGAGTGCATCACAGATTCCAGATGTGATCTAAAGACTGAGCCATTGATGGATGGAAATCTGGCACTCTGGAGAGATGGTTCATATTTTATGAAAAATGGAAAAAGATATACAAGATTAGCAGTAGTGACAGAAGCTGGACCATTGCTTCAGAAACAGGTCTGCACAAGCAGCTGAATTAATGGCTCTCATAGAAGCATGCTATTTAACTGAAGGCCAATGACTGACTATATATACTGATAGCCGATATGCCATTTTGGCTGCACATACCCATGCCTCCTTGTGGAAAGCTCGAGGCTATGTAAGAGCTGATGGAAAAACTTTAAAGATGAAACCCCTTCTGGAAGATTTGATGGAAGCTATTCACCTACCTAAAGCCATTGCAATCGTCCATTGCCATGGACATCAAACTGACTCTGGACTAGTCTCTAGGGGCAATAAGGCAGTGGACTATTAGGCTAAACAGGCTGCCATGGGCCCAGAGACCATAATCTGCACAGTTGCATTAATTCCAGAAAACCTATTGATTACTTTCCTCCTTTGTATGATGGTAGAGACAAGTTAGAAGCAGATGTCCAATGGAAAGACAGCTGGTGGATAGTAAAGGACAAAATACAACTGCCTAGGCAGCTATCTTGGCCAATAGTAAGACGTGTCCACCAGGCCACTCATGCAGGTCCAAGAGTAATGAAGAGATTATTAAAAAGGAGACACAGGATTGAGAATGTGAGAAGATTGTGTAAGGTAGTAATGGATGTGTGAGATACGTCAGAAGAAAACCCCATAAGAGCCAAAATCCCACAAGGACATATCAGAACATCCTGCTATCCAGGAGAAGTGTGGCAAGTTGATTTCACAGAAATGCTGAAGAAAGGACAACCTTCTGGTCTTAGTCGATATGTTCACTGGATGGCCAGAGGCCATCCCCACAGCCACACAAACAGCTAAAGAAGTTGTCAAGATCATGATGGAATAATCATCCCTAGATTTGGAGTACCAAAGAGTATAGAATCTGACAGTGGTAGACATTTTACATCCCAAGTAGTTCAGGGAGTGAGTAAATACTTAGGGATTAATTGGAACCTTCATTCAGCTCACAGACCCCAAGCTTTGGCTTTCACAGAATGTCTTAACCAAACATTAAAGACCCATTTAGCCAAGTTATGTCAGGAGACTCATTTGTCTTGGCCACAGGTCTTGCCCATTGCTTTAACCAGAATCAGGGCATTACCTCAAGGACAGTGGAAACTGTTACCCTTTGAGATGCTATATGGTAGACCTTTCTCATTCCAGTGAATAACAAGGGATGAAGGAGAGACAAATATAATACAATATTTGCAGAAACTGGCCCAGGTTCTGTCTTGTATTTCTCAACAGGTGCAAGATGCCTTGCCACCAGTAACAACAGTGCCACCATGTGTCCAACTTGGAGAGTGGGTTCGAGTAAAGGAACTCATCCCGAGTGCAACCAGTGCCAAGTGGTCCAACCCTCAGCAGGTTCTTCTCAGCACACCCACAGCGGCTAAAATTGAAGGCATCAAAGCTTGGGTCACATTTCCAGAATAAAGAAGATTCACTACCCCAGTGGGAGTGTCAACTCTTCACCAATCTGAAGCTACGAACCAACCCCAGCAGACCTTTTTGATGACCTGGAGTCTTGACTACTTGCTGTTCGCTTTTATAGCAATTTGCTTTTCACTTTGGATTACTGCTGCCTGATGAAATTGCTGCATCTCAAGAAGAAAGTTGTGTGTTATTAAAGCCACAGTGAACTGCACTACGCTCCTACTAGACCTAGGTGCTCGACTATTTGACATGTCCACTGCCTCCTCCGGCTCATGTTATTCCTTTTCCATGGGAGGCATTGCCAACTCTATTTGTTATTGATGATTCTATTTCTCATGATGTCTTGCCATTAGAAGAGCAATATAACAGCAATGACTACATACTATGGCTCCAGCTCTTTCCACCTGAAAAGGATTCTGATAAGTTAGATTTTGAGTCTGAAACTGATTTCCCTCACTCTTGAGGCAAATAACAACTTGTCCTGTCACGAGTGTATAAAAACCACCCATACAGGAGCTAAAATCACTAAATTTACCACTCAGATTACCCTGTCAGGGAATAAAATTAACCTGCACACATGACCAGAAACAATATGCCACCTGTTCCAAAGACCCTCCCTCACTCTCATTATACAGGTAGTCCTTGAGTTACGAATGTAATAGAGCCTGCCAATTACATTTGTAACCTGAGGATTTGTTTGATTGAATCACGTTAAATGAACATGATCACTCCCTGCTTTCCCCTATGCATTGTTAATCGAGTGTGCAAGTCCTTAAATGCACATGAGGTATCTCAGAGTGGAGAAGAGCACACAGGGCCTAGTGCTAGAGCACACCATCCAAAGCCTCCCCCAACCACTGAGATACCTCATGCTCCCCTGGGGTCCCCACAATTGCTTCCCTCCCATCCTGCCCTGTCAGATCTCCACAGACTGGGTCTGTGTTGCTAGCGTTCAGGATTCCACTTAATCCTCTGTCAATATATAAGAAATTATGAGTTGGGATAGATATAACAAGAAGCCAGCCAATGGGAACTGTTTGGTGACTAAGAAATAGCATTTGTTGTGAGCCATGCCAGATGGCTTGGAGACTGGGTGTGGCTTGGGGTAACTGGTCTGTATAAGTATAGAGCTTCTGTGACTCTGGTAGTTCTTTTGCTTCTTATCCTGGTAGTTGCTTTTGCATCTTGTCCTTATACTTGCTACCATGTTGCAAGAGCTGCATGGGTATTGTATACATGCATCATGTTTATATTTTTGTATATAAACAAGTTTCTTCTATAAGTGAATCCTGCTGAATTATTGTTGTGCTTTGCCGGCAGCATGTGCACATGGCTGAGGTCTTGGAGAGTGAGGACTCAGATGAGGGGCCTGCGTGTG
>AZIM01000115.1:225167-242389 GCA_000516915.1 Ophiophagus hannah
ATTATTGGACTGATGTTTAATTTCTTTTTAAATGGTGGAGATTTTTGTGTTTTTGTGTTTTTATTTTGTAAGCCGCCCTGAGTCCCTTTTGAGAGAAAGGGCGGCATATAAGTCCAATAATGATAAGTCCAATAATGAAATATAAAGGCATATCCATATTGCATTTGAATGGTCTAATTAGTTTGTATAGAAATGTTTAAAAATATAGTACAGTATATCGTAATTTAACTATGTTATTTCCTTAATGCCAAGCCATTTTTCAATCTTGTAGAAATAGATATCTAGATATTTGATTTGCAATCAACTTTTCATTTTTGACTTTGTCTTTTTATTACTTTTCAGTTAAGTCTTTGAATAAATCTGCCCTCCCAGGGGTGGCCATTACACAATTTGTAGAAGATATTCCTAAAGGATACAGCCTGCCTGACTTTGAGCGGAAACCAATCACTGTAACATTACAGGAAGGTGAGATTTCTTAAGGATTTGCTACCTCCATTCTTAAATTTCTAACTGAATAGCAATTCTTTTAACCAATTTATTTTAATCAGTGGAAGAACTCCTGGTAAATGTTAATCAGGTTTTCCCCTGATTTGAAGCATGGGATCTTTTGCTAGAAACAAAACAAGGTTCACTGTTGGCCTTACACAATGCCCTTTGCTGTGCTTTCCCCCCATTCTGCTCTCTAAAAGCAGGATTTATTTTTAATATACATAGTGGGCTTTTAGAACTCAAGACCAATGTACCATAGGGAATATTTTATTTATTATTTTAGATTTCTACTTCCCACTGAAAGCAGCTTATATGTTTTTTCTTTCTTCTTTGTCAGGTAAAAATGCCATTTTCAGAGCTGTGGTCAAAGGTGAACCAAAACCAAAGATTTTATGGAAGTGCAGTAATAGGGAAATGGATGATTCTCAGAAATACCAAATATCTTTTAATCCTGACACAAATGAATTCATCTTGCAGGTAAGGTTTAGCATTTAATTTTAAAGGATTGATGGACGGACGGACAGACAGACAGACAGACAGACAGATATAAATTTCCCAAGGTTAGCTGTTTTACTTTTTTACTCAGGAAACTGAAGAGTGAGAAACATATTATACCAGTCTAAGAAACTGTAATTTTATTCATTGCCCTGATTTCATTTTATTTTCCCTTTGAAGATAAACAAAATTACCTCAGATGATGCTGATTTGTACCATTGTATTGCTGTGAATGAATATGGGGAAGCGACCTGTACTGCTGGTCTCAAAATTATAGAGGGTAATTAAATTGTGTTAGCATGCGGCAATCTGCCTGAGCAATCTATCTGTGACATGCAATTTTGGGGCTGAAATCAGGGGCAGCAGCTGTATGCATGTGTATTTGTGTCAAAAAAACCCAAAGATGATATCATGATCTTATGACCAAAGCCTGCTCCTTTTCTACATTGCCTAGCATCAGATGTTGCCTATTCATAAACTAAAGTCACAATTTAAGTTCCTTGTAACTTGTCTAAAAAAGCTGTTTCCAATCAATGTTCAGATGTTTTAATACAAGTCATGTACATTTGTCTCACTGAAGACTGTGTACGTGCTAACTATAATTACTATAAATTCTGCATGGCCTGATTATATTGTGAGTAGTCCTACCATGGTATTGTTAATTAACAAGAATTGTTTTTCTGTCTCACTATCTCTTCCTTTTCTTTTATCTCTCATCAAAATGGATCTGTAGACTTCAAAAAGAAAACATTGCTTCCTGTAACACAACAGGCAGGTGAGTTGCCATAATGTTATTTTAAAAAATCATAATAGTGGTAATCTAGAAGGCCAAACCCTGGTTCTTTAGTGGCTGCTTGGCAATTTTGAATCACTTTAAAGTTTTAGTAAGTTTTAAATTATGAGCTGTTATGTACCCTTTAAATATGATTTTGAATAAGCACCTTTTTTTTACTTCATGCAAGCAGCATGTCTCTGCTGTTCATTAAAGGAATCTGAATTTTTGCAGATTTTCATGAGAGCATTTTTCATGAAAAAATACTGCTGCTTTAAAAGATTGATAATACAACTCTTTAAGAAGCTGCTGTTGATTTTAGACCAGTATTTTTTAAACAAAAATTGGCAGCTTTAAGATGTGTGGACTTCAACTTCCAGAAGTTGGATATGTTAGCTGGGAAATTCTGGGAGTTGAAGTTCACACATCTTAAACTTGCCAAGTTTTAAAAATACTATTTTAGGTTCACATGGAGATACAAAGCACTTCTTCTAAATCATTTTTAAAGCTTGCACATTTCTTGTGATGTAAGCTCAATTTTCATGCTAGTGTTTAAAATATTTTATAGATCTTAAGAAAGAGATTCAGGACTTCAGAAAAACATTAAAGAAACGGTGAGCTTTCCAACAATGACTTATGTTAAATAGCTGCATTTTCTTTTTGTTATGTGCTAACAGTAATAGTACAATAATGGCACACAGAAATTCCAATTCCAGTAAACTAAACTGTTGTTTTATTGTTGTTTTTCTTTTGCTAGTAATAAAGAGCTGTCTTCAATAAAGGATTCTTGAGTAATATCTCTTTTATACAGTCAATTAATCAACAATTGGGCATAATCAACAATTATTTACAGTTAACTTTTTCTCTTATATATTGACTTTGTTTATGTCAAATGATTCTGTCCCACAAAAGATACCTGCAAAAACTCCTAAATTTATTATTTATTTAAACTATGTATGCATAGATGTTAAATATTTTTGATAATGTTTTCTTTATTGACAATACCAACCAGTAGAAAATCCATCACCTCCCCAAGTTAGGTTTTTCAGTACTGAGTTAGCTTTGCTTCTAACAATACATCGTAATTAATATGTCTTATATATGTCTGCTATTATAAACCAAACAGTATAAATTTTTGCAAAGTATATGAGATTTCTCTAATGTAATGTAATGTAATGATAAAAATGGGGTAATGATAAAAAGTAGTCTTCCAAGCTTTTTCCTCATATGCTTCTTCCACAATTACATGACAAATTTTAGGTCTCTTGCAATTCATGTACACTCTTGGTTTATCTTTTGGGAATTAACCCGTAGAACACCTTCAGCTGTTCCAAAGAAAAAAATGGACATGGAACAGATTACACAAATATTGCTAAATGCAGAGAAGAAAGATTATGAGAAGATTTGCATAAAGTATGGAGTTGTTGATTTCCGTGGGATGCTGAGAAAACTTCAGGAAATGAAGAAGGCGAGAGAGGATAAGCAGGCTCAAGTAAGACCATCTTGCTTCATATCCTGTGATTTGATTAGATAAATATTCAACAAGTTGTCATTGACATATTAATTAAACTATCATCAGAATGCAAACTTTCATTGCATTTTAAGGACAAAGTAACCACTAATCATTAAAAAGGATACTGTCACAAGTCTTGAGTTGATTCCCATGGTATATTCCACTGAGAAATAATTGTCTTAACATCTTCAAGTGGAGCAAAGGTTTTGCTCCTTTGACAACAATGAATGTGTTCTATTTTGCTAGTGTGAATATTATACATAAAATGTTATAATATCTTAAATTATTTACCTCTCTCTTGTTCTTATAGTATGTGTACAGTATTGCAAATCTGAAACATCTGAAAGTCAATAAAGAGCAAAGAAATGCTTCATTTGATCTAGAGATGGAACTGAAACACCCAGAGAGCAGAATTTGCCTCTACAAAGTAAGGAAGGATAGAGATTTGGCTAACTCGACACATGAAGTTTATGAGAGAATGCCATGACCCAACTGGAACTAAACAGCTATGGAAACAAGCAGATTAACACTTCATTCGACAGTAGCAATTTTATCTCAGGAATAACATTGCCAGTATGGTTTTATATATAGACTTCCTTTGTGCTAACATATAAAACACAAATATTAGGAGAACAGTTTAAAAAATGAATGGAGGTGATAGGGAAAGAGATAAATGAGAGAGGAAAGAAGAAAGAAGAGGAAAGTAAAACAAATCCAGGTTAGATGTTACAAAAAGAATACAATTCAGCAGAACAGCAAGCCCTTCCAAATGGTTGGATAATAGTCCTGATGGGTGCGATAGCAATCTAATTCTTGAGTCTTTTGTACTCTTTTGCACTCATTTCTTTTCAATAACAGTCTTCTGTTCTTCTAAGCAATGTAAGTTGACTACTATTCATCCTTAAACAAGTTATTGTTTTAGGAGGAAAATTCTACTGGTAGATTTGACCAATTCAGATATGGCTAATAACAAATTAGGGCCTACTATGTTTTCCTTAAAGTAACTATAATTCAAATCTTAAAGTGAACTCAGATTTATTTTACAAGGCTGTATCTTTGCCTGTTTATTTGTTCTCTCATCTTACTTCTAGGATGGCCAGAAGATCAATTTTGGAGTTAATGATGACAACTTAAAGCACCGCCTACAGCAAGAGGGCAAAAACTATAATTTTACAATCAATGATCTGCAGCCAGATGATGCTGGCATTTATCAGGTCAAAGTAGAAGATGTAGATATCTTCTCCACCGAATTGGAAGCAGAAAGTAAGACTTCCCGACCAAAGGCTCCACATGGGTGTGCATTTGTTTCATAACAAATGAAATATCTGACAAACTAGGATTAATTCATTTCATTTGTTACTAGAGAAGAAATAAATGCTAAAGATGTAGATAAATTTGAAATGCCATATTCATTTGTTGCTCATGTTTAGCATTCATTTTCGCAGACTCAAATTACAATAGATGAGAAATAAGAAGGAATATGTCATATTTTAATTATGACATAGGGAGTGTAGAACAGGGCTATCAAACTCATGGCCCATGGGCCGGATGCTTCATATGCTGGCCATTCCCACACCCAGTTTAATGAAGGGGAAAAGAGTTTTGATATCTCATGTGACGACGACGTTAACACCCCTGGTCTAGACAGAGCATGAGAATCAGGTATACCAAAACTGCCAGAGAATGATAAAACTGCCAGAGAATGACATAGGACAGCCTTTTTGTTCTCTTCTTGTTTTGTTTTTAAATCAGCTTCTAATAAACAAATAAAACAATCAAATAGACTTAGGAGTCAGGCTTTGTTCCTGATTGCATGAACAATTTTTTTTTTTGGCAGTAAGAAAGCGATTTGCATTTGCCACTTCTGCTTCCTATAATTTTTATATATAATTTCAATAAACTTCCCGTTCTAGCTAGAGCCTTATGGTTTTCTGGCAGTCAACCATTCAAGTCCTAAGCAGGTAAAAACCTGCTTAGCTTTTTCTATCAGCCACAGCTGGATTCCAGAGAGCTCACTAAAAATACAGAATAGCATTACTTAAATTCAAAGATTCTTCAAATCTTACTTGTGCTGCTCTTTATATTTCCAAAGCACTTTTTGAGTGTCCACATTTCTGGAACAGCTGTTGGTAAATATCATGTAATATCTGCCCTTCAGTATAACAAAGAAGTGAGGAAAACTTCAAAGCATATCAAAAAGCAGTGGCATTTTCATATTAAAAATCATATTCATGTTCCTTAGAGTCACCAATCCTTCTTCTTCCCCTCTTTTATGTTCACTATCATAAATATAGGGAAAAAATAATGCCGAATTGTGAGACTGCTCCTACTTCAATGTTTCCATTCAATCACACCCAATATTTTGAGGCTGCCTAGACAAGTCCCTGCAAGTTTCTTGGTAAAGTTTTCAGAAGTTGTTTATCATTGCTTCCTTCCTAGAGCTGAGAGAGAGTGACTGGCCCAAGATCATCCAGCTTTGTGCCTTAAGGCAGGCCTAGACTTATGTGACCACTACACCAAACTGCCTTTCAGGTTCACATATTATATTATATTAAGAGTGCAGTTTGCTTAGCACAACTGTGAAGAAACCTTGCATTTTCCCAACTTTATTAGTTTAAAAAAGTGATCTTAAAGGCAGATTTTCCCCATTTCTCCCCCTAAAATTTGCCATGTTTCACATCATGGTTTGTGGATAGAAAATATAGAGGTCTAGATTTAAACTTTCAGCTCTGTTTTCTGTTGAAAGCAGAAAACAAGATGATGAACAATAATTAACAGAATAATAATGAAAATGAATGTGATTTTAACAAATGAATAATTTTATGAATGATAATTTAATATAGAAACAAATAGAAAAGCAATTTTGCACAAATATGTGATTCTGTGCATGTAACCTGGAAAGAAATCCCACTGTCTTTAATGCCAGGATTGTAGCAAGCATAATATTGTAGTGTGACTGGCATTAAAGTGACCAATTAAAAAATTCAAGCCAAGGTTTTATAGTATCCTTATATATTAGCTCTTTAAATAATATGAAAAATGTCAGATTAGTAAATCATATGTACATGGAATAAACATGCCTTTTCAAAGTATATAATAAGCATAGATGCCGAGATGTATAATTCATTATGTACAAAATCAACATTGAAATGCCTCAAAAAATGAAATAACCCTCAATCTCATAAATGAATCCAACAATTAGAGAAAGCTGTTATATAAATTGGGAGCTTAAAGTAGGACAGAAAAAACTGGTTTCAGGTAATTTCTTCTTGCATCAATGTGGATATTTTTCTCAAAATGTGAGCTTAAAGCCTTTTTATACATTTTAATATATTGTGAAATTGAAATTTGAGTAATTTATCTTCTTAATATAAAATTTGTTGAATATAAAAATATGCTTCCAATTTTAAATATAAAAACAAAACAAAACAATATAATATAATTTAAAACATTTTGAATAGTTTGTGTGCTGGAAATCCTGACTAGGCAAAATGGATTGTAAAATGCTTTTGGAATAATGAATGTATGCTGATATTTTGTTATCTACATTGTCAGGAAGACATTTTATCACTAAATATTAAATCTGATTATTCTAAGCTAAGTTTGAAAAGTAGATAGGTAAACTTTATTCATTGGTAAATGAAATCGATATTTGCCATGCTTTTTCCACCTACAGGTTTTCTTCTGCCCCACATTTTGAATTTGTTGTATGTCTATTTCCAATTAATTCATTATTTCAGACATTCCTGTACACTGTTGCTCTCTACCTAGTGAGAATGAAGTGCCACCAGAAAGAAAATGCTATTTTCAGTGTGCCTGCTACGAAGCCTAGTAACTCATTTAGAATCAAATTACAATTATGATATCTCAATCTTGAATGATGGCCCTATTTACCATCTAGGCATTAAAAATATCCAATCCTCTGACAAAGAGACTTACACCATTGACACTGGAAGCTGTTCTTCAAGTACTTGGCTTGAAATAAAATGTGAGTGATGATCTAATCTTGATTTCTTACAACATAACCCTGCAGATGTACCCCTTTCCCTTCTAAAAACATCTAACAGTGCTATATTCAAGATCTCAGTGAGAAATGCCTAATTATGGGTTGCAAAGAGATTTAAATGACAGAAATACTGGAAAAAGTTCTAAGATTCCTTAATCATTAATGACTTCTTCCAGTTACTCTAAACTGTAACATTTGCTTAGGAAATGTTGTCCAGTGTGCTTTGCAAACACCATTAATGTACTGGTCTTAAATAATTGCTTTCTTTGAAGGATTTCAAAGAATATGTTTCTAAAAACATAATAATAATAATTTGTCTGGTATAGTGCAATGTTTCCAGCAGTACTGGAATCATTATATATCCCTAAACTATCTAAATGTGAAAACTCTATTGTAAAACTGATAGCTGTGATCATTGTTAAATCAATATTAATTAATGCAAATCATTCATATAACATAGAAGCTATAATGCCTTGCAATTTGAAGATCTGGGTTTATAATAATAGTTATTTTGCTACTATATAAATACTGTTCATAAATGAGATGTTTATAAATGATAAATTAGCTATAATTTCATTTGCTGTTTTTTTTTTAAAAAAAAAACCACAATTCTTTTATGCTACTGATCATGATATGGCACTAAAAGACGCACCTGGTATCACAATGCAAAACTAGGAGGAGTGATGTTTATTTAATTAAGGTGTTTCATTCATTAAATTGCATTATGTTGCATTAAATTACAAGAAATGAATGGCTTTGCCATTTCAATTTAACCATCAGTATATTTGTAATACAGCTTCTAAAGAAAAGAGAAAGCAATCTGAAGAGGACAGTAGTGATAAAGCTGGACAATGGAGCAAACCATTAGATGAAGAGCATGCTAAGAAACGTCACCAAGGAGAAAGGCAGAAAGATCAAGATCTCCTTGCAGACTTCAGCATGGGCAAAGATGCCCAGTATGGGAATGGCCAAGATAGCAATATGCAGTTTTATAACAACCTGGAAAAAGATGGATCTTTGAGAAGTGATGGGAAGATAGGATTTGATCAGAATGTAGTGCTAGATGGAAACATCAGAAGAATAGGTAGTTTGACTGACAAGACCTCCCAATATGGGAAAAATGCAATGTTAGCTTTCAACACTGGATGTGAAGGTACAAATGGATGGCAAAGTTCAGAAGGACAAGTTTCCACACTTAATGGAGCAGATCTTTCAGACAGATTTAACAGAGAATCAGTCTTGGGATTCCAAGATTCCATATTAGGCGCTGCAGAGATCAATAGAAATCAATATATTGTCAGATACAATGGTGGCTCTGGAGTTGGATTTGACATAGCAGGAAAGATAGAAGGACTTTATGGCAAGGAAGTTACATTGGGTGATTCTGATCAATCAGGAGTGAGATTTGATAGGAATGGAAGTCTCTGTACTAAAGATGGTGGGTTAAGTGGTGCAGATATGCTTTATTTCAAAGATAATAAGCTCTCAGAAGTTGGAGAAAGAAGTAGACTTTATAGAGATGTTTACATAACAGCTGAGTCTGATGTAACAGAAGGTGATATAGGAGTTGCAGGCAAATTTTATGACAAAGATAATCATTTAGAGAAAGCCAAAGGTCTTAGACTTGATGGCACAAAAAGTAGCTGTGGCAATATGGCAGGTGGAATTGGTGATGGTGGGATAATGAATGAGATTTATGTCAATGATGTAGTGCTAGCTGAATCCGAAGTGGTGCCTAGATTTCCGAGTGCTGGAGGAATAGTTGTACACTGTGGGACAAAAGGAATGTCACCTGAATCAGGCACTGATAGACATAATGATGCTGAAAGACTAAGAGTGCTGAATAGCAAGGATAGTACGATAGTTGATGCTGGTGCTTGCATAAGTGGCAAGAAGGATGTACTAAAAGGAGCTGTTAGACCTGATGGTAGTGTGAACATAGACATCCATATGGATGTTGTGCTACAAGGAATGAGTGCTTGCAATCTTGCTAACAACATAGATAGACTCTATAATAAGAATGATATATTAAGAGGCACAGGTGCTATTGGACAAAATAGGGCCACGAGCATAAGCAGTCTTTATTGCAAACATTCTACACTTGATGGAGCCGTTGTTGGGGGACCTTATACTATTAGAAACATCAATGAACACCATGGCAAAGAAGTTGAAATAAATGGATCTGATGCTGGGAGCATCGGTGGACTTTATGATTGGAAACTAGGAAACTATGGCAAGCTAGGGAGAACAGAGACTACTAGTGGACACTGTGGCAAGGATGGCATGCTAGGTGAAACAGATGCTAATATAGCTAGTGGTATTGGTGGAATAGATACACTGTATGGTAAAGGTGTCCTGCTAGATGAAATTGGAGCTAGTGAATATGGTAATACAGTGAATATCACTGGACTCAATGACAAGAATGGCATACCAAATAAAGCAAGCAGTTGTGGAGCTGATAGTTCTAGTGGGCATGATATGCTATATGGCAAGGACACTGGTAGATTCTATGGAAAGGATATTATACAAAATGAAGCAGATACTACTGGACTGTCTGGCCAGAGTATTATGCCATGTGGATTTTATTCAGATGGTGGTGGTGTTAGGAAAATAGATGGGCTCTATGTGAAAGGTGATATATTGGGGAAAGTAGGTGCTAGTGGAGGAATCTTTGACAAGAATAGTATGATAATTGGTACTGTTGATGATGAACTTAGTAATGGTGAAAGATTAGCTAGCAAAGCAAATATTATTGGAGAAACAGCTAGAATTTATGATAAGAATGGAATGTCAGATGGATTTGTTAGTCTTGGAGGAGTTTCTGGGCTCTATGATAAAGATGACATACTAAGTGGAATTGGTGCTAGTGGACCCATTGGAAGTGAAAGCACTGCTGTATTTTATAGCAAGAACAGCATGCCAAATGATACAAGTACTGGTGGATTTAGAATAGGTGATACATCAGATGGAGCCTGTGCTGGGAATAAACTCAATGGCAAGGGTGATATACCAGGTGTCACAGGCAGGAGAGAAATTGATTCTAAAGACATGGATGAATCTTATGATAAGAATAGCATACCAAACAGAACAGACACTACTGGATATCATGGCTCAGTAGTACATAGTCTATATGACAAAGATGGTATTGAGAGCATACCATTAAGTGCAGGCACTAATAAATCTGGTGGCATTGGTAATATAGATGGAAACTATGGCAAAGACAAAATGCCAAATGTAGTAGACATTTATGGACTTGGAGATGTTGGCAGAGTAGGTGGACATAATATTTTATGTAGAGCAGGCCCAACTGGATATGTCATTATTGGTAGAATTTATGACAAAGACAGTGTATTTAATCAATTTGGAGCTGGGAATATTGATGGTGCAAGTGAATCTATTTGCACAGCAGGTGGAAAAGGCACTGGATTTTGTGAAAGAAATGATATATCAAAAAGAGAGGTCTTAGATAAACTTGATGGTGCTAGTAATGTAAGTGGACTTTATGAAAAAAATGGTTACCTCATTGGAAATGGTGTAGCTGGAGGATTAGATGGGCTTTATGGCAAGAATAGAGTGCCAGGTAGTAGAAGTATTAGTGGTGTAATGGGAATAAGTGAGCAATATGGGAAGGATGGTGGATTACCTAGCACAATTGCTGGTGAGGTAGGATTTAATAATGAAAGAAACTTCAATTATCACTACAATGAAGATGTCGTACACTGTGGAGATAGTATAGGGGTTAGAGATGCTAACAGATCACTACATGAGAAAAAGTCAGACATACTTGGCGAAGAGTTCCTGGGTTATGACCAGGCTTCTGGCCTTTATGATGCTGTATCTCATGCTGGTGACAGAAGAAGGCAGCTGTCTGATTTAGAGACCAGTGGATCTACACCAGCTGATCTCTCAAGGAAAGGGAGAGGAGAAAAACTGCTTGAAGAGGACTTGAGAGGTATTTATATATTTATGAATGAGTTCTTTTTTAAGGTGTGTTTTAATATGGATTTATGAGACATGTTCTGTAATTTTTTTTAAAAAAACATCTTTTTAAAATTAGTGTTTGTCTCTCTTGACTATTCAGAACCACTTTGCCATTTGCATCAAGGTTTATTTGATGTCCATGCTCAGAAAGGAAAACCAACTGAGTTGTCTTGCTGTCCCAACAATGATCAGGTCAAGGGAACTTGGTTTAAAGATGGAGTGAAGGTATGAGTTATTAACTTGTGATAGATGAAGGACTCCTTGTTTCACACACATTGTATCCAATGAAATTTTATTTGGGAATCAAATTGATAGTACCGGCAACAACGAACAAATGTACTATCATAGTAATATGTAATAATTTGAAAAAAAGGAAAATAAAACTAATCCATTTATTAATTCAATTTATATAGCTGCCTATCCCCCTATTACATGACTCTACATAGCTTACAATAAAATAAACAAAATATGAAAAAATAAATATAAATATAAAAAAATAAAAATAAAAATAAAACACATAGAGCAGGGATGTCAAACTCGATTTCATTGAGGGCCGCATCAGGGTTGTGTTTGACCTCGGGAGACTGGGGGGGAGTGGCTGGGGAAGCATGGCCAGCTCAATGTCACTCATTGAGGCTCTGTTTTTGGCTGTGAAGCTTCCTGGAGCCTTCTGCCAGTGAAAATGGAGGCTGGGGAGGCTGTATGTGGCCTCCCTAGACTCTGTTTTTNGGAGGCTGTATGTGGCCTCCCTGGACTCTGTTTTTACTGGCAGAGGGCTCCAGGAGGCCGTCACGGCCAAAACCAGAGCCCAGGCAGGCCACACGCAGCCTCTCTGAGCTCAGTTTTCATTGGTAGGGGGTTTCATTGTGGCTGAAAATGGAGCCTGGGAGGGCTGTGCATGGCCTTCCCAAGCTCCATTTTCACTGGCAGAGGCACTGCAGGCCAGTTTTTTGCTGTTTCCAGGGTGGGCCTGCAGGCCAGATTAAACCACCCCTTGGGCCAGATGTGTGCCGCGGGCCTTGAATTTGACATCCCTGACATAGAGGCTGGATATTATCCAACCAATCAGCCACATAGCCAGGACAACAGGTTCTTTTCTATTCCTCAGGGCTTTAAGCTTGTTCAAGGTTTTATGAAAGGCCAATGCAGATAGGGCCTATCTAATCTCATATATTAATGTTCCAATTGATGTGTCAAAAGCCAAATGCCACAACTGAAAATTCTCTCCTTCGGGCCCTACCAGCTGAGACTCTTTAGCCATCAGTACCAGGAACATACTCCTCCTGCCAAATCAGATAGGGTGGATAGAAATAATTGAGGAAAAATGGTCTTGTAATAAAGGGTTCCAAACCACAAAGAACTTTAAAAATTACAAACAGCACTTTGAATTGCACCCAGAAGCACCCCAAAAGCACTCAGAACAATGATATCACATGCATCAAGTAACTGGTGCCAGTAACTGCTTACACCACCTCTTTCTGCACCAGTTAAATCTTCTAAATAATTTTCAAGGACAGTCCCATATAATGCACATTGCAGTAAACCAGTCTTGAGGTCATAACTTCATTCTTCTTCTACTAAGCTTGGTGATATGCAAAAATAAATAAATAAACAAAAAATGCCAGCAAACGTAAAACCAGAAACCATAAATAAAATAAATCTAAAATAGGTATTTAAAATTCCAGTGGAACAGCTCTTTACTGTCAATTTAAATTATAGTAAAAAGAGACAGTGTCTTAATTCCATTGGGATGAAATTATGTAATAAATTTATAAATTATGGAATTGAATTATCAACAACAAAAATGCATATGTATTTGACTGGAATATAATCCAAAGCAAGAAGAATCACCACAGTTGTGCAATGATTCATAAATGAGCAAATAAATCTATTCAAAAATATTAATGACTTTTACAAAAAAGATCAGTGAATTCTACCAATTTCTGAAAAATGTCCATCTCATTGGCACATCTTTGAAATCTGAACAAGCAATTGTCTAACTCCAGGGTTCTCCATATCTGTAGTAAAGTTAGCTTTGAACCAGACTGAATTGTTTGTTCAATGTTGCATGTATTTTTTTTTTTTGAGTAACATATTTTCCTGTATTCTTTCAACTTTCCCACAAGATAACAGGTTTAGGAGCAGTCTCCATTGAGAAAAATGGCCCAGTCCACAAACTGATAATTGACAAAGTAGAAGACAGTCATGCTGGAAAATATAAATTTGAAGCTGAAGGCATATGCACAGAAGCATCTATTTTTGTTGAAGGTAACCCTAGCCATGTTATTTTAGCAGATTGAATGGCAATGGCTAAATGCCACTGGTTAATCATGCATTTAATACATGAATGGGCAATCTTTCTCTCCTTTTCTTTAGAAGCAATCAGAGTGAGATGTCGTAATACATTGGTGAAACTAAAGACAGGCACTTTTGGGGAGATCTGTTCCAATACCTTTTCAAATACTGTCTGTTTTTCTTTTTTCTTTCTGATACCGTCTTTGCTTTCTCTGATACTGTCCTCACATAGCAGGTTCCCCATATATTCTTCTTTCATAAATTGTAATTGATCACTTGTAGAGGGTTTTCAATATTTGCTGGAAAAATGCATAAAACTAGGTTGAAGGATATCTATAGTCATAGGCCACCAATTGCCATTCTAGCATTAGATTAATAAGACTGAAGGGAATGGGGACGACATTGAATTAATAAGTGGTATAGATCAAAATCTCAGTACTGCAAAAGTTGAGAGCCAGTAGCACTTGGAAGATATACCATTAGTGAGGCATTAATTTTTGCAATATTTCCTACTATGTTACATTTCTTCTCTTCAATTGTATCTGATTCTTAGAGACTGACTGCAGTTTTCTTGGCAAGGTTTTTCAGAAGTGCTTTGACATTGCTTCCTTCTTAGGGCTGAGAGAAAGCGACTGGACCAAATTTACCCAGCTGGCTTTGGGTGGGTCTAGAACTTAAAGTCTCCTAGTTTTCTAGTCGATGCCTTAACTACTACAACTGTCTCTCTCAATATTTTATAAATGGTTGCAATTTTAGAATTCTTCTAAATTCTGTCTCCTCTTGCTGTTTAGATCATGTATCATCCCTTTTCCCACTTCATTACATTGTATATCACATTTGAATGTAATATCAAGCCCCTACCTGTTGCTCTTAATGCTTGCTTTTTTGCAATAACTTTCCATTTTCCAAGTTTGTTTGTTTGTTTGTTTATTTATTATAACTCTTGATACCCAGTGACTCTAATATTTGAATCTTATTTCTCTTATGGAGTGTTAGCAATGGTTTCTACCTTCACTCTTTGTGCCATATTTTATGTTGCTCTAAATGTCAAGAACAGTCTTCTCTTGGTTATAATATTGGATAATTTTTTTTAGTTTCATCTTGGGAATACTTTTTGTTTTTTAACAAAACTGTTAAGGTATTGTACATGTGCTAGGGCATTTGATGTTCTGGTTGGTAGGAATCATATTGTTTTTTTAAAGATTGAATTCCTTTTTAATAGTGTAATTTCATTAAATACTTTTTATTTAATAAAATTAATAGTAATTTTATTAAACATGGTCACTATAAAAACAATATAAACTAAAAAAGATAAATAGAAGGTGAAGAAAGGTAAGAAAAATAAGAAAAATTGAGAAAAGAAAGAAAAGAATAAGAATATAGCAAAGAAAAAGAAAAGAAATATATAAAGAAATGATTTCCCCCTTTATCACAAGTATAAACAATTTTAGTAACTTATCACCTTCTCTTAAAATATTACAAGTGAACTTTTCTTCCAATAGTCCATCTCTTATCTATAAACACATTTATATATATATAAATCTTCATCATTGGGAGAAAATAAATGATTATTGTCAAATAATCTTAAAATTTGTGAACTTGGAAGAATAAATGGAGATTAACAAGACTGGAATCATTAGAAAAGGGGTGGAATTAAAATTGAGAGAGGGGCATGCCACTCACTCCTTAGTTTTCTTTCAGATTTTCATAAGATTTGTTGACAGAAAATTTAAACATTCAATGAGTAGTAAAGTTATGCAATCACTCATGTTGTGCCAGAAGATATGTTTTGCCAGAAGATTTTGCCAGAAGATATCATGTTTTTGTCAGAAGATTTTTTTTTAAAAGTCAAATGTAGCAAGCTTTCAACTTTGTTTACATTCAGTGGCTTATTTAGTGTATCCTTTTTCAGATCCTCCAAATGTTGACTCCACACTTCTGGAAAAACTAAAGAAGGAACCTATTGTGGTAAAGGCAGGAAAAAATGCCATGGTTAAGATTCCATTTGAAGGTCAGAAGCCAATCAGAGTAATGTGGTTAAAGGATAACCAGGAACTTCTGGATGATGACCGAATAAACATAGATTCTTCAGAGAACTTAACTCGACTCTCCATACCCAGCACCAGCCGGAATGATAATGGAGATTATAAAGTGAGATTAAAGAATGAGTGTGGAAGTTTTGAAGTTCCTCTCAAGCTGGAAGTGATAGGTGAGGGAACTGTAGTATGCAGGCAACTATTTTTTATTAATATATATAAAAAATGAAGTACTGTTCAACATTTGTACATGAAAGAATTTTTATTGCTTCTTCATGGGAAACTGGATAAAAATAAGTTGATGTGAAATAAAACAGACAATGCTTTTCAATATAATCAAAGACACATACAAGAAATTTGCTTGTAGCACTATAATGTGCAGTAGTGGTGCTCAATCAGGCCACACAGCCCTCTATGGTCCCTAGGACATTTAAAGGGGACTATTGGTGAGAGACATGTTTCAGGGGTCACAGCATATGGTGAGGTGGCCACAGAAAAACAAAGTGTACTATATTGCAAATAGTGTCTTGCATCAGAAAATGCATCACTTACTGTCTCACATCTATATCTAGTAATGAAATCTGGACATAGAGGAGCTACAGGTGAAAAAAAAAAGTTGAGAAATACTGGTATACAATTTACTTGTTTATTTGTTTTATTTAGCGTATGGCAAATACGTGGACTTATAGTAGTTCAAATGTTAATGTCCAGTCCACCCAGTCATTCATGGACAGGGTGGTCTATGTTGAAAAAAATCAGACATAGGACCGATGTAAGCTCTTGATGGACATTCAGACACAATGTGATGGATATTTTGTTGAGGAGCACCACAGTCACACTGAGGGGTAGAGACATTGCTATAATTATACCAATATTTTCTTTCTGAACTCTTCCTTTGACCAAATGTTTGGTTTGGTCATTATTGTTGTGTACTGTTCTTTCAGAGGAAAAAGGAACCTCATATTGGGAACCAGAGATGGGGCTTTCTTCCATTTGGGCAGAATACTTGTTTCTCAGATAGAAGATAATTGCAGTAGTAGACAGATGAACAAGAGGAGATGAATAAGAATGAGTTGCTAGTATTTAATCTATTAACATCTGATTCACTAATTCAATATAATCAAGGGAGTAAATAGTGCATTTATAGTATTGTTAGTTTCCTTTTTATAATTTATAATTTATTTGTATCTTATTTGCCTTAGTCTGCCAGCTTCTCTCAAGTGGTTATAATAAAGCTCTTGCCCATGTTTTCTGTTTTGGTCTTTCATTCAGATAAACCACAATCACCAACAGGCCCCATAGCGGTTATAGACAGTTCTGCAAATGGCATAACTATTCAGTGGAAGCCCCCAAGAGATGATGGTGGTAAACCAATCCAGAGTTATATTATTGAAAGGCAACAGGTTGGTAGAAAGACCTGGGTGACACAGGGAAAAACAAGTGGAAGCTCTACTATTTTCACCACCAATAAAGTGGAACATGACACAAGCTATTACTTCAGGGTGAAAGCAGTGAATTCCTTGGGTACCAGTGAGGCCCTGGAATCTGATGAAGTCATGGCTGCCGCAAAAGGTGATTTGTCATTTTCTTTATGTATGTTTGTCAAAGGATTATTATTATTATTATTATTATTAT
>AZIM01000115.1:244617-263106 GCA_000516915.1 Ophiophagus hannah
AGACAGAGACAGAGACAGAGACAGAGATGTGTGTGTGTATGTGTGTGATATTTATCCACAACCTGTGGTTTATGACTTTCTTCAATTTCTGCAATCGTACATTAGCCCCAGTCCCAAGATACACTTTCTCTCTGCCATTTTTGTCATAGTCCCCAAACACCTTTTACATCGCTGGGTCTACTTGATCTTAAAGTCAGAAGATCATTGGTCACCAGATAGAAAATAATGTGTTAAAGTCATAATAGAAATTTCCTTTTATGTGACTGCACCTTCCCCCCTCCTCCAATCATGGAGACTCTTTTTGCATTTCTATTTCAGTTCTCACAGAATTGGATTGCTATTATTCTTCCATTTCTATATATGTTTCATGAATGCTACAGAACCTTATTTATTATTCTCCAGGTTTAAATTCACTGAAATTTGACCAGAATGGATCATAACATTCAAACGCAAAGAATATAGAATATTGTTGTTATCTGGTCAGAACAATTGTAATTATGTATGGCAAAAGAGTTATACAGTATTTCATTCTGACCTCAGAACCCAAAGAACAGCTAGGAACCCAATCTCATACATAAGCCAATGTATATAGATATTTCTTACTAGCTCAGCTTTTTCTTCTTCATGAAATTCAAAAACCTCACAACAAAGCAAAGATGAAGTATATGCATAAATTATTTTCAAATATTAGAGAATTATCTAAGTTATCAAGATAATAATTGCAAATGCAATAATATGCATATATCCATTGCTTATGAGATAAAGCTAGCTCATTTATGCTATAGACAGGAAATATACAGTGAATGATTTGAAGGAGGGACTGCAGTATGAATTCCGTGTGGCTGCCATCAATAACTCAGGTGTGGGCGAGGCCAGTGCACCTTCAGAAGCTATTTATGCTCGAGATCCTATGAGTAAGTAGCTTACTTCCTCTCTTATATTTATTTGCTTATTATTCAAAATATATTTATGCTACTTCCCCTATAACTGTGTCTGTAAGCATTTTGCAATAAATAGTTTATTAGTAGTGGCACTGAGAAACTGCAAAGGTAGCATGTGGATAGAAAAAGTTACTTCATACAAAGTAGTGGCATGTGATTACTTCTCTCATAATCATGTAGTAAAATGAAATGTCCCTTCCCAAAGCATTGTGCGTTTCTCCAGAAAGTTCCCTTAACTCACTCTTTGCTGGTTTAAGTATTCCAAAATAGTTTATAGTTATTTATTTATAGAAGGGTCCTTTCTGAAACAGTTCTCAGTATTCTGGATACATTCACGTCCCAAAACATAATGCTCCAAAAAACACCCTGTCCATTTTGTGCATTCCTATTCTCTCAAAGGACAAGATAATCATTAACCACATTCACGAATTCCTTTTTAAGAACTTATTTCTTTAATTATTAATTTCTGTTAGTTTTTTTAAAAAACCTAATAAGATTATCTAAAAAAAAGTAACTTAAATACCATATACCAAATAATAAGGTAAGTTATTTGGTGATCTATACATAAAATGGAATTTGTCTGGCTTCTATTGAATGGATGATATTTGATTTTCAGGAAATTGTAATGCAGTAGCTATTCCATTGACAGTAGGACAAGGTAAGTTACTATTAGAAAATGTTCTGTGGTGAGGAAAAGAAAGAATCAAGAACAAGAGTTCCTATTGGTTTTCAGTAGACTAATGTATCATAAACAGTTAATAAAGCAAAGGAAACAATGGGAAACGGAATGTAAAAAAGTAACTCTGAAATGATATCAAAATTTTAACACTCCTTTTTCCAGAATCTCCAGGCCCAGTGAAAGATCTAAAAGTGGTTAATACTGACTACTGTAGTATCTCCTTATCATGGATGAAACCAGAATCAGCAGAAGAAAGTTATGTCAAAGGATATATTGTTGAGATTCGACACTCTGATACTCTGAAATGGACCCAGTGTAATACTGTCCCAATAAAAACTACTGCATATACATTTAGAGGATTAAAAGCCAGGGAGCCATATTTTGTACGTGTGAGAGCAATTAGCGATGGTGGTTTGGGAGACCCAGTTGAAGTTGATACTTGTGTTCAGGCGGTACCTTCTTCTGGTAAGTCAAACTATGTAATTTCTGTTTTGCAAATTAAATATTTATAGAGATAATTCTGGAATATCTTATTTATATGAAATTCTATGACTGTTCCTTCTATTTATATGAAATTCCGTTCAAAAATAGTAAAAGGAAAAAGCAAAGCATGTGAAATCTATGATATAGCTGTTATTTAACAGGTGGGCAAGAGGCTGGAGAACGAAATGATTTGATTCAATGTAATGAGGATAAGGACAGAAAGGTCAGATCTTATGAAGGCCCAGGTAAGTTGAGGATAGTTCTGTAAATTAATTATTAAAGAATTGGGTTTTATGGGAGAACTTGAAAGATAAAGGGAAACAATCTGATAAATCACGGACGTTACTCTAGAGGGTTCTAGAAAAGGCTAACATTATTGAAAGAACACAGAAGGAGACTTTTGAAAGAAAGCCAAAACCAGAAGATATTGTATCTAGAGAGAAATGGAAAAGACATGTCATAGTTATATTGAAGAAGAAACTAAAGAATACTTGGGACATATTTGGTTCAACTGTCATATCTAGGGTATTTCCGAACTTGAAACCTTCAAGATATATTGGATTATCATCATTCAGCTGTGGAAAGTATTTTAATGGAGATGGTTGCAAATGCCTGCACTTGACTCTGAAGAAAAGACAGCATTGCTCTCCTTGTTGATATTTAATGAGTGTACAAGGGAAATATATTAAAATCAAATGGGATATTAGGCCATTTGAGAAGATGAAAGCCAGCTGTTCTGCATGCATACTTCTTAGATGATGAAACAGCTTGGTTCTATAGAATATGCAGTGGGGAGTGAGGAGTTGTTTTGAGCATTTTCTATATTGCAGTTACAGTACTGAACTAAACAATATGATGCCAAAACTTACTTACTTACTTACTTACTTACTTGCTTGCTTGCTTACTTACTTATATATGTATGTATTTCCAGTTAACCCCAAGTTCTTAGTGAAGGATATTGTTGAAAGTTTCATGAATGTGAAAGCAGGGGATGCCATCCATGTGCGTATCCCTTTTGAAGTAAGTATAGCCTTTGCAAGCAATATGTATTAAATCTGTTTCTGTGCTTTCTTATATACCAGTAAATGGAGCTATCTAGAGATTTGGATTTTTTTTTAAATGTTACTTTATAATAATCCTTGAAATGAAAGAAAAGCTAGAATACTTAGAATCATTTGGTTATCTTATTTGAAATTACTTCTAACTAGAAAAATGTATATCTTGAGCTGCTATGACAATGCAATAAAATTCTGTGTGTGTGCATTATTTTTTAAAAAATGACGTCTTCTATGTTTACTTGGAATTCTAGATATTGTCTGTGGAATATTTCTTTGCTGATATAAGTAAATTAAGAAGCTCTTGTTTGGCTTAGCCAAACTGATAAGATCACTTCAATACGAATGGAAGAAAGTTAGGATCATATCTCCAGTCTGTCTGTCATCAACTGCTATTATTCTACAATAAGGGGAAAAAATGGAGAAACAATATAGTACAAACTGTTACATGGAAGCTGGTTTATACCACTGCCATGTATACACTTTAATTTAAAATAATTTAAAATTAATGTCTTTTTCATGTTTATCAGGCATCTCCATCTTCTGAAGTGATTTGGCTGAAAGATGGACTTCCTCTGCCAGTAAAGGCCACAACTTCTATCAGAGAAAGACTGAGCCAACTCATCATACCAGAAGCTGACCTTTCTGACAGTGGACATTATGCTATCAGCCTTCAAACTGAGCATGGGAGAAAGGAAACATTCAGTTTTCGAGTTCAAGTTCAAGGTAAAGATCATACAAGTAAATCTGCAATTACATTTCTACAGTTTTATGTTTGAGCCCATCCCCTTACCTGGAAAACTAGTCATTTGGAACCTAGAACCCCATGCTTGAGCCTAATTGAAGCTCTGCCTATTTTTAACATGCATTCTTTGTTATTAAATATACTGTGCATTTGCATAAACAGGGGGTCGAGGTCTAATTGCATGGCTGTGGTCACCATCTTGACTCTTTTGACTTTATCCTGCAGACACCCTTGTCCATTAGAAACTCTGTATACAAAGGCATTAGTGCTTGAAAAAGAAAAAAATAAAAATAAATATCATAACTACTCTTTAAATAACAACCCTTCAGCAAGAAGAATATCAGCTGTGCATTACCCACGAGTGCTTCTTTCCATATGAAGCTTCAAGCTAAAATTGCCTAACTCTGCCCTTTTCAATTAGATTTGAAGGGTAAACCTGCAATATACTAAAGTGTTCCAATGAAGATTTTAAGACTGTTAGTTGCCTCATCTTTTATGAAGTGATCGAGTAACTAATTAAAACCAAGAGTATGCTAGCGTGTTATAAGCAGTAGTTTGAAGCCATTTGAAAATGGTCCATCATACAGACATTATAGGCAAAAGTAGTACAGAAACATATGTTTTAATAGGAATGAAGTTTTAATTCACCCTTCTCTGATTCAGCATCTTCAATGTGGACTTGGGTAACAACTCTCAGAAATTCCTGTCCACATTATCCAGGCATTTTTGGATTTGTAAACAACCCATCTGAGATATACACAGTTAAAAAGGCCTGTCTTACTATGTTCAAGAGAAGTGGTAGTTTAGTACAGTTATCTGTTGACCTTATTTTCTATTTTAATCATAGGAGATATCACCTCTTAATAACATCTTTATAGTATATGTTAATCCTATTAATAAAGATTCCTCCTGTAAATTACTTTTCCTTGACAAGAGTAGATAAGGTAGTATTCAGCCAGTTCTGACAGGTTCTGGAGAACTGATAGTGGACATTTTCAGTAGTTCAGACAACCAATAAATACCACCTCTGGTTGGCCCCGGCCCCATCTATTCGCTGCCTCCCGAGTCCCAGCTGATCGAAGTCCCAGCTGATTGGCTGGGTCTTCTNNNNTTGCCCTACACAGGAGAACGGAGCTGGAAACAAGGTTAGTGGGGTGGGGAGTGAATGGGGATTTTACAGTATCCTTCCNCTGGAGTGGGGTGGAAATGGGGATTTTACAATATCCTTCCCCTGCCTTGCCCACCAAGTCACGCCCACCAAGCCACACCACGCCCACCAAGCCATGCCCAGACAACCGGTAGTAAAAAAATTTGAATACCACCACTGATAAGAACCAGTTGGTCACACTCCTTTACTATGCCATGCCTCTGGCTTTATTAGGTGGAAAATGTGTGCTGACCACATTTACACTTATGAAAATATATCAGGGGATTTAAAATGTTAAAAAACAAGACATAACAGCTGAACAGAACTATTTTTTTATCCATAAAGGAGAACTTTCAGGATGAGAGACTGAAGTCCATGGAGCTACTCTTTTTTTTTTCAATATATTTACATTCTTTCTATTCCATATAGTTTCTAAATCTATAATACTTAAATATTGTTTCTGTAGGGTTTCTAAATTTGTTGATAAATAAATAATCAAATTGCTCCACTTTACAAACACTTAGAAATTATTCCTGATTTTGGTTTTATTTTGCAGATATTCCAGAGTCTCCTGGCCCTATACAACTCACTGAGAAGGTTCCTGGGACGGTGACTTTGATATGGGAGCCCTCACCCACAGAAAAGAGAGACAGTAACATAACCTACATGGTTATGAGATGTGATTCCAGAAAAGGACCGTGGCAGATGGTGGCTGACCATATTTACACCAACAAATGTACAGTTGTAAATTTTATCTCAGGTCGGGAATATTTCTTCAGAGTTCTGGCAAAAAATTGTGTAGGGATCAGCAAGCCTTCTGAAACAGTGAACCCTTGGACGATTCAAAAAGAAAAGGGTAAATATAGATAACTATTGTTTGGGGAGCTGTGCATGCTTCAAAAAACAGCATCTCTATTCATGAAAGTGCATTTTTATGTGAGGCTGTTGCTTTAATGAATCAGATTGTTAAAGCAGTTCATCTATAACATGACTCCAAAAATAGCATCTTTTTTCAGGCTTGGGATTATTTGGATTCACATTATAACAAATGAAATCATGTGCAATATGGACTGGAGTATTCCTGAGGCATGTTTAGGGTATCTGATATCTTCATAATATTGGACAACTTTTGATCATTGACCACATTTCCTGGAACATCAGTACAAAGTGACTAAGCACTTTCCCAGATCAATGATCTCCAATCTGGAACATAGAATAATACCAGAATGAACTTACATGGTTTAATATTTTTCCCAAATGAGATCAGAAATGGTAGATAATTTATTGTAATTATCATTATCAAGCCAATATTGCAAATAGAAATAACAATGAAAAATAGGTATCCTTAACTGTTAATGTAATCCTTTGTTTTCCTGGTTTTATTTTTGCACTTCTTTCAGATAAACCTGAAATGAAGCTTCCAAGATATAAGGGGATCAACCGAGATCAAGCTCCAAGATTCCTTGTCCAATTGAAACCACATGTGGTGAATTTAGGATTTAATTGTCACATGAGTTGTGCTGTGACTGGAGATCCAGCCCCTCAGGTCACTTGGTACAAGGGTAACAAGAATCTCTCTCAGGATCCTGCTTTTTTCTGCAAAAATGATTTTGGGGTTTGCTCCCTTGTGATCCCTGGAGTCACACCATCAGATGCTGGCCAATACAAGGTGCTGGCTGTCAATGAACTAGGCCAAGCAATCAGCAAAGCTGAACTAACGGTGAAAGGTGGATATTAAAAGGTAGTTGAAGTTCACTTTCATATAAAATCATGTACTTTGCTCCAAATTAGACTATTTTTTCATGAATTCAGTTAATTTAAGATGGCAATATTTTAAAAAATACTGACAGAAAAGGGGTAAGGATAATAATAAAAGGATCATGGCTCAATATTTAGAATAAATCCAGCTCCAGTAATTAGTTTATTCTATTCCCTGCAGAGTCATTTTTTCTGTACCAATTCTGATGATGGACTTTGACACCACCATCAATGATGACTTCATTCTCAGTGGCAATCACCCTCCAAAATTTTACAATTTTTAACTTTGCTTGATTGCACCTTTGAAGTAAATCCAGATTGGAAAAGTGATTGCAGTAATCTCAAGGCTAAATTGCCCTGTTGTTAACTGATTATTTGAATCTGCATACAAACTCTAATGGCACAACTATGCTGAGATGGAACCTCAAAAAGTTACTTAAATTAAATTTGATCCCATTAACCCCAGCTTAAAAAGGCAACTCAATACTTTGTGCAATATTACAGAAAATCTCTAGTTTAAGAGCTTAGAATGCTTAGCATTTTGATCTTTTAGGTAATTCATAGATTTTATCCCATTTTCTAATAATGAATTTAATATATATAATCATTATGTTCATTTTTAATACGTATACATGAAATCTGAAATTTTCAACTATATTTGTCTCTGGTTTTTTCCCTATGGAAGAACCTGCATATTATTACAGTTTGCACTGAACCAGCTTCACACAGCCTGCAATATATTAATGGCTTCCTGTAGAAGTACCACTATGAACAATAAATTTATTTTTACATCACTGTTCTGAAGGATTTGTCTCCTTGAAGTTGCAAGTGTAAAAAAACCCAGCAGCTTTTGTTTTCTTCTATCTTTTACAGTATGAAAGTTTTTGAAAATATGCATACAATTGTTTCAAGCAGAAGGGACAACATCCAAATATATCAGTGACTTCTGGAAATGATTGAAAAGTCAATTACAGGTGGAGGAAAAATCACCATCCACAGTGATGGGTCACAGCAACAAAACTATTCATTCAACCAGACGTAATATATTATTTAGGTAAATCTAGAGTGTCGTAATTCACCCTCTTCCCTAACTAAAAGATGTTCTGATACTCAAATGCTTTGGTTCCACTGACAATAGTTCTGCTGAAAACTGTGATTTATGTATTCTTTGGCATTTTAAATGTTTGGAAGACTTTCATCTAGAAGAAAAGCAAAGCTTTATAAGATATATTTCATTAGTTTCAATCATTGTGTTACTTATGCCTGTATTTCTCTGCAGGAAGTTTAAAAAGCAATAAAAGACAAGAATATAAAGGATAGTGGAATATTTTCATCAGTATTTTATTTCTTAATTTATTTTGAGGTAACAATGTTAGTTTCATCAAAAGAATCAAGGTAAGACTATGGTTAGGTGTTTCTGGAGAGAGAGGGTTGCATTCTAATTATTTCCCAAATGTCTCAATAAAATAACATCCCATTCCAGGGAGGTGTTGTGTATTCTTTACTAAGTTATGCAGTTAACTATCTTTACATTTAATATCTTAAATCAAAATAACAATAATTACAGAAAGCCAAAAGCAGGACATTCATTCATTCATTCATGCATTAAATTTCTATAATTTCTATGGGTTCTAGGCTGTCTGACTGAAAAATTAGATGACACATCTTCAGGCCCTCCCACCTGCCCCTGCACTTTTCTCTTCTTTATCCCCTCAGCTGACTGGTGCTGCAGGTCTCAGCTGGTATGGGGAAAGCTGCGCACCGGCATTAAGCAAAGCATGCCCACCAAGCCACGTCCATCGAACCGATGGTAAACAATTTGAATCCTACCTCTGATCAGAATGATCTTTGGTTCTAAACAAAATATCAGCAAAGCCTAGATCTGTATTATTAATTCAAACCACTGACTCACAGTAGGATTATCATTTGAAACTTTTCAACTAGAGATGCCAAGGGTTGCAAATGTGTTTTGCTGCTCAGTTATTGTCTCTCTCAAGTAATCATAACTGCATACAATAGGACTATGCAGTAGCAAACTTAGAGAATATTTGCAGGCTGGTGCTAACGTTCTCTGAAGCATCTTTCTGGAATCCTATCCAAGCACAAATCTGTGATACAAATCTTGTGTATATGTTATTGAAGTATGTGCTTTGCAGCTGTTCAGCACATCAGTTTATCCTCAAATTATTTCTTCCAGGGCAATGACGTGCAGATTCTCCAGAATTGATATTTAGAAAAGTAAGGTTCAATGATAGAACCTGCTGCCTCAAAATATTACAAGTAGTCAAGGAATAAAGAAAATCCTCAGGAAGTAGGAAAATTTCTCCAATTTTACCACTAGAGGGACTCTTTCTAAACTACTGACTGCCCATAATTTCAAAAGCTGCATGGATATCTTGAGGAAAAGTGAAAACTGGGGAATGATTTACTTCTGTTCATTTGATCGTTGTTAAATGAGAAAGGAAAGCCTTTTCATATGGGCATCAACAGGCAAAAATTGTAACTAATGATATGAAAAAGTTACAGTATATTTTATCTATTTTTTAAAAAAACAAAACAAAACAGTGGTGTTACTTTAACTACCATAACTAAACTGAATGAATGTAGCATAGACCAACAAAAGAAAGAAAGAAAGAAAGATAGATAGATAAATAGAAAGAAGAAAAGGAGAAGAAAGAAAATAAAAACTTTTTAAAAAGCCCTGATTCAAATGTTACCAAATATTTTTATCTTCATGTTAATCCTTTCTTGTTTCTGAATGATGCAGATTTAATAAATAATATGGACAAAAATGTTTAATGGTAGAAATTGTACAGTTACTAGAAACAGAGGGATTAGCTATATGTGCACTTGTTCCATAGCCTTCCTTAAACTTAGTGCCTCCAGATATGGGGCTTCAACACACAGGATTCACAGCACCACAGCACCACAGTGCCTAGTGAATCCTGGGAAGCCACCATGGTTGAAGAAGGTTCTTGTATTGTATCAAAGTCTAGTAGTGATCCTGTCTCAGCATAACACAAGAACACTGGCAGACATTTTAGATTGCCAGTATATTAATATCATGCGACAGAAACAGCTGCAGATAACTTGCTTAGTGTAATATTGTTATGTGTATCCTATCAAAATTTCTTTTAGGTTCATACTTGTATGAACAGTTCATACATCAATGGAATGAAATCTAATACAGGAGTGTGCATTAATCAAATGGAAACCAATATGCACTGCCATTTTTGCTGAAAATATCTATTTGGCAGGCTACACAGAATTTGCCTGCAGTGTGACCAACTAACATGGAAATGAAAATTATAGATAATTTGAAGAAGATTTAAGGAACTGAATATAATGTATCTATTGAGTACAATAAGGTATTAGAGTCTATCCCAAGTTTATTCTAACATTTTTTTTACTTAAAACAACATGAATAATAAAGAAGCAAAGAGAAATCTATAATAAAGTAGATTCCCTTTCTAGTGAAGAGCATCTATTGCTTAATTAACTGTAATAAAGCATTTTTCAGCTTTCCCTACAATATTTTCCTGTAGCAGTTACAGAAAAATGTTGGTTTAGTTCAGCAGAGGTATCCAACCTTCTTCAAAATGACACTTCTTAAATAGAAGATATAGAAATATCCCAAGCTATTAGTTACTTTAGCAGTTTACAACAAAACTGCACTTATAGTCATAATAGAAGATCTGTTACACCTTGTTACTGTTTTGGCTTGTAACCATCCTTTATTTAGCCAGGTTCACATCACACAATATATGTTAAAGAGATTTATAGAAATATAGCAGAAAAAAATCAGCAATATTTTGCAAACATGTAAGCATCTTATCATGCAGTTAGAATTAGCTATAGTCCCCCAACAAGTGAACATTTATGGAAGAAATATTTTGTCACTAGGGAGAAAATACTTTCTCTGTATTTCTTACAAATTCTATCCTGCTTTTATCAGAAATAGATCCACCTGTAACTTTTTGAACTGATAGATGGAGACACAGTCTCTCTCTCTCTCTCTCTCTNCTCTCTCTCTCTCTCTCTCTCGGTCTCTCTGTGTGTGTTTTTATAAATGAAAGTGCCATATAATGATTCATAGTCTTCTCATATGGCCATTTCAGGATATTTAAAGTATTAACCCTCTGGGAAAGGACATACCACACCACAACCTCTCCCATAAATGAATCACTCAATGTATTTTCTGTTCTGAGCAAAAGATTGTTCATCCAAATAGGGAGCGACTGTCTACTGAGATTAGAGTTGAATGGGACCTGACTAGAAAATGGACGATGGATATAATCACCAAGGAGGTCTTCCAGCAAATAGCTAATATCTGATCAGCAGAAGGAAAGTCAGAAGGCTGAACACAAAGCACAAAAGCAACTTAAGCTCACAAAGTAAAATAAAAGCAACAAAAGAAGTGTTAGGGACTAAATAGAAAAAAAAAGGAAGGAAGGTGTGGGACCACTGTTTGAAGAAGATGATAGGATAGTAATAGGTGACAGGGAGAGGACAGAGCTAATCAACTTTGGTTCAATTCTCTCCAGTTTAAGTTTCCAAGGCCTGATCAGTTGTGTCTGAAAGTCTTAAAGGAGTATGCAGATATCATCTTAATGTCATTTTCCATGATCATAGAGAAATCATGAAAGATTGGGGGGGGGAGAAAAAGAGGACTTGGGTAACTATGGATACGTTACCATGATGTCCATACTAGCAAAACTTTGGAACTCATTAATTAAAAAGCACTTTGTGAGCATTTGTGGAAAAACTGCATTGCGTGGCACAAACCAGCATGAGTTTATCAGGAATAAGTCATGCTAAATCAACTTGATCTCTGTTGATAGAATGTCTGGTTTAGGTCATCATGGGAATGCAGAGGACATATAACACCTTGACTTCAGCAAAACCTTTGACAGTATCTCCCATGTAACTGCAATAGAGAAGACAGCAAATTATGAACAAAGGGCTGAATGAAGTGACAATATCATTAAATGGTTATAGAACTGTTTGAATAATTATATGCAGTGTATGTATATCCATGGCTCTGCATGAAGCCGAAAGGGGGCAACAGATTATAGGGCTACATATGGGGCCTCGTTATGTTTTAAGATAATTAACAAATTGGATGAAAGATTAAAAAAATGATTGTTAATATGAGTTTGTAGATAATGCAAACATGGAGAGATCAGCAAATGTCTTGAAGAACTATATCAAGAATAAGGGGGATCTTGACAATGAACGGAAATGAACAAGATTAACCATCAAGGACAAATGCAAGGTTCTTTATTTGGGTAGGAAAAATCATAGATGTATAAAGGAATAGGGACAATTGTACCCAGCATTAATCATGGGAAGAGTATCTGGGTGCCTTAGTGAATCACAAGCTGAGCATTAGCAACAACAAAAAAGCAATGATAGACTGAAAAAATACAAGAATAGTGCCGGGTTCAAGAGAACTCAGTGTTCTTCTCCATTCTGAATTATTTAGTCCACACCTAGAATATTATGTGCCATTGTGAGCATCATAGTTTAGAAAGCACATTGACAATCTGAAGTATCGTATATGCAAAGGGAAGCAATGGATATGGCAAGGTTTCAGAAGAAGAAAATTCTTGAACTTGGATAATTTTAATCCAATAGTAAAAGACTGAAGGGAGACATAATAGCTACCTTCAAGTCTCTAAACAACTGTCATGTGCAATATGTGGTAGATTGTACAGTGTTGCTACAGAAGGCGAGATTAAACACAATGGTTTAAGTTACAGGGAAACAGATTTCAATTGGGCATCAGAAAGAATTTCCTAATAATAATAAGGGCTGTTGAACGATGAAACAATTTGCCATGGAAGAGAATGGATTTTCCTTCATTAGAGACATTTATAGAGAGACTAGTTGACCATCTGTTAGAGATGATGTAGTAATGGGTACTCATCAGGGGGTTGGACAAAATCAGTTCAAGATATAATCCAACTCTCACATTCCATGGTTCAAATTATTGACAATATATTTCTATATCAGATATAGTGCTGATTATGACATTGAAAGCCCTGTATGGTTTGGCTTCCGGTTACCCATGAGAATGCTTTGCAGTTTTTATGGGGCATCTTGGGACTCCATGGTTGCTGCCATAAATCTCTAGTATGCATTCCCTGCCTGAGTGTCCAGTCTGACCACTTTATTAGATTTTTCAAGGCTTTTAATTGCTGAACATTTAATTTTTAAAAAAATTAATAAGCCTATTATATGACTTTTATTATTGTACATTGCCAGATACTGGTGATATGTAATAGTAGCTTAACAAACTTATTTTTATTTTTCAAGTAAATGAGACTTATCTTTCAAGTAAATGAGATTTTCTAGCAGTGGAAATGGAAATATTAAGTAGATTTATGTAGAATTGGTAGGTAGTTCTCTTTTGAGATTCAGTTGTGCATCGATAAATTCAAGGAGCAGCCCCATCCCACTTCTGAAATTAACCTTCCTATTTGCTCTAATTAATTCTCCACCCAAAGAATGTCAATCAATGCTGTGGCTTCTTCGTCTATGTGATGCTACTGTTGGACTAGAGAAAGCCTGCTCAAGTGCAACTCCCTTCTGACTCTGTTCTGCTTCCTGTCTTTGATCTCACCGACCCAAATGGTCTCTCTCTGCTCTGCCCTTTCATCTGGCCATTCCTCAATACTTTGCAAGCAGTTAATTACACTCAGTGCCAATCCTGTGAAAGAGGCAAGAGGTTGCATCATAAGACTCCTATGACAGCCACGTGAGATCATTCAGCTTAAATCAGGACATGCTCAAAGAGGCCATGGGAGAAGAAGCAAAACAGTTTTACTGATAGAAACTTCATGATGGGTGGATGAATCCTCCCCAGAATTCTAAGAACAATGGTAGCTGCCGCCCAGCCAAATTTGAGAGCTGGCGTATCTCTAGTTTTCCAGAGACTAAATGAATGTAGGGAGTTTCCCCAGCTGCTTTCAGGTAGCACAGCCCATAGGTTCAGTTCCTGCCATTCATGCCAGTGTTCCAGCTCAGATGTTGGGTGTTGGCTCTCATTATTTCAAACCCTGCCTTGTTCTTCTTCTCCTCTCATCTCTCTCAGACTGTTGCTATCTTGGCTTGGGAGACTAGTACAAAGGAAGGCCTGAAAATTATGCACCATGTCTCAAGCCCCATGTCTCAAATAACTGAGATTGGCCAGTGGTGGAAATGGAATGTAAAGTCATTTGTCTAGAATTGGTGACACATTTTAAGCATATTCCTTACACCCTTGCAAAATGTATTTCTCCTCTACCCTACTGTATGGACTTATTTATTGAAATAAATTGTTAAATCCCTCCATATCATTCTGTGCTTATTCTTTTTTTAAATTTTATTTTTATTTTTTTAAAGACAAACATAACACAAAGACAAAAACAAAACAAAACAAATAAATGAAAGATGATTTTATGTTTTGTTTTGTTTTGTGCTTATTCTTTACAGGCTAGTTTACATGTCAGTGGCCTGCATCTCCAAACCAGTGTTTCTCAACCATGGCAGGTGTGGATTTCTTCTCCCAGAATTCTCTAGCCAGCATGGGAACTAAACTTCACACATCTTCAAGCTGCCAAAGTTGAGAAACACCGCTCCATATGTTTTTTCTGCTGTGTGCCAAGTTCTATCCTGAATGCACCATCACACATCACCATATCTGATTGGTAGTGCTACTTTTCCCATAATCTCCCTCCTTGGTTTCCCTGGGAACAGACAACTGCAAACTGAGTTTCACTGGCTGCTGCTAAAGTAGCAACACCCAAATGATACATTAATTAAGTATATTAAAACAGTTGATGGCTTTGTATATTAACCATAGTCTAAAGAAAGTAGGATTGGGGAACCAGCACCCTATTTCCCTGCCAAAAAGAAAAAAATCACTTGTTTCAAGTTCTGATTTCTTTTTCAGTGAAAAATCCCACTGTTACCAAAGGGAACTTTCTTTGAACTTCAGATAGCTACTTCAAAGGAAAACTTATGGAGGATTGATAAAAAAAAAGAGTTAAACTTCACTTCCCACCATTGCTTAGATTTATTCCAGAATGTTATCAGTGCCATGCCATGCCTGTTCCTAAATATCTAAAAGTGCTATTTAGTATTCATTTCCTGAATATAAGTGAAATGAATGAAGTTTTGCATGAAATTTTGATAGACAGCACAAACGTCAAATTATTTAGTTGGATGAGCTGTTTGTTTGTTTCGTTTAAACATTATGGTAACTCTAGTCTGTTCTTTAGCAAGTTCTTCATTTAATTTGGATCCACTTAATTATGGAACAGCAATTAAGGAACCAAGGCAGATTGCTGACACATTGTACTTTTCTTTGTTTTTATTTCATGCTACTGCAGGGAACTTGCTAAGATGTCTCATTCAGCAAGGACCAGACAGGGCAGGGTGGGTCATCCAAGCCACTTAAAGTTCCCTTTCCTCATCTTTGTAAGGTGGAATTCTGTGCACTCCTTTCCTCAGCTTCTGGTGAGTGCAATCTTTGACATGCTTGACATCTTATAGCTAATGGTAAATAGTTATACAATATGTGGTGTTCTTTGGGGGGGTCAGTGCATCAAATTTAAAAAACAAAACAAAAATAAAATTAATGTAAGGCTTCACAGGAAAAATGTCTGGTGCAAAAATTTTCCAGGAATCTTCTTATTTGGGCCTATTTTAATTAAGGTTATAAGTTTGAAGTTTTTATAGTATTTTCTATTGGACATACTGCATTGGGCAGTCTGTTGGTCTAGATCAGGACTATCAAACTCGCAGCTCACAGGCTTGATGTGCCATGTGCTGTCACAGCCATGCCTGGTTTAGTGAAGGGGGAAAAAGTCACAATACATCATGTGATGACGCCATGGCGACGCAAGTTTGACACCCCTGATCTAGATGGATCTCAAGATATCTTTCATATAATTCCATGTTATAGTGATTAGAAGGTTGGTTGTTGTTGTTATTTTGTACTTCCTAGAGTCACTTCTAATTTTCATATGTCCACTATTAATCAAAGAACTCAGGCTGATACAATCTTTTCTTTCTCTATTTCAAAAACCATTACTTAAGCATTTTAGTCTCTCCCTTATACCAACGTATAAAAAGAAGAGCAATTCTTAATTACTGATTGGCTAAAAGATTTTCCACTCCCAGAGAAATCACAGATCTTGCTGCTTGGTTTAGGACAGAGGGATGTGAGTTCCAAGTGACAGCATTCCAAGAATGGTGCAAGATTCTCATTAATGATACATATTACAGCATCTGCTTAAAGAAGAATGTGAAGATGTCAATATCATGAGAAGGGTGGTACCCTAATCAAGAGCAAAGTTTAGATCAGCTACTTGTTCTTTCTCAAGTCTAACATATGGAGCCCTTGAGAGCCTTGCACTTTTCTAATTATAAAATCAAACTGCTATTGAAATATATTAACTTCTTGAAGCCATTCCATGGTTCTAATTTTAGATAATAACTCAACATAAAATGTAGGTATATTTATTATGCAATCTCACTTTTTGAAAGAAAAAAAGCATAATCTCTTAATTGTTTTAATGACTTCATTCAAAATAGCAACGAATATTGTCTTGTTACATTTTACAAGCTAGAAAAAAGAATATCCCCCCCCCAATGTATAAACTACTGGAAATTATAGTGTATTCAGAAAGTATTCAGACCCCCTTCACTTTTGTCAATTTTTTTTATGCTGCAGCCTGATTCTACGGTTGTTGAAATTCATTTTTGTCCTCATTAATCTACACTCAGTACCCCGTAATGACAAAGTGAAAACAGAATTTTAGAAATGTCTATAAATTTATTAAAAAGAAAAAACTGAAATATATATCATAGCATTTTTTGGGGAACAATTAGATAAGGTTTCAGCTAGGGGGGGAGTGTTGTCCCAGCCATTTTGCAGTTGTGCAGTGATTCTGTGCTTGAGTCCCCCCGCCCCCAGGCTGGGTGCTTCCCAAGAGTTTTGGCCCAAATATTGTCAACCTTGATTGGTAGAATTAAGCAACAAATATAGCAAAAACCAGTTTTGTTTATTTTTAGACCAATTTATGTAACTTCCCGTTCTCACAAACAAACAACTCTGGGTGGCATGCAACAAAGTCAAAAACAATTAATACATGCTATAATAAATAAAGAATAAATACATATAAAAATAAAGTTAAGAAATACAAAAACCAATTAAAACCAAGAATAATAGACAGAGGGATGTTAAAAACAGCAGAATCACCACACAAGTTCTCCCATCCCCTAGGATCCCTAGGCATGCTGGCATAACCATGTCTTGGGGGACCTCCAGAAATTCAAGTGATGAGGCCAGCCTCACCCTTGGGGGAGGGGGGGTGTGAGAATATTCCACAGTGCAGGCACCAGAGCAAAAAAGGACCACCTCCTAGGGATCAGCAAATTAGCATGCCCTCTCTGTTGCATCTGGTACATTGGGCAGATGAAATTAGAGAGAGAGGGTCCTTCAAATAACCTGGTTCCATGCCATGAAGGGGACCAGACCAGCCATCCTTTTGTTATCCTTTGTTTACACAGTTAACTTTTTTTTATGGTGCGTCTGTTTCTTCCTTTCCTAATATTCATGGCTATCCAGAAGACGAGGTCAATTGACATCTAATGTATCATGATGCCAATTCTGCATTTGCATCAGGATGTAAGTGCATAATTTGCATTACAATGTCACAATATTAGGGCACACCTGAGCTCATTTTGACATCATTGATTCTAATGGCAGCAATGCTAATATTGTTTTGTTTCCCTCCCTGATTATTATACTGATTTAATTAAGTGATCATATATGTCTATTGATTCTGATGTATTACTGTCAGAGGAGGTATCACAACAATATAATTAATACAGTGAAAAAGGGTTAATAATAATTCATGTATTCATTTTTTTTATTCTGTTCAATCATGTCCAACTCCTTGAAACTGCCCAGACAATTACCTGCAGTTTTCTTGACAAGGTTTTTCATAAGTGGTTTGTCATTATCTCCTCCCTAGGGCTGAGAGAGAGTGACTGATCCAAGATCATCCAGGTGGCTTTATGCCTAAAGCAGGACTAGAACTCACAGTCTCCTAGTTCCTAGCCTGATGGTTTAACTCAGGACTGTCAATCTCATGGGCCATGGGCCAGATGTGACATGCGCTGGCCATGCCCAGTTTAGCAAAGGGGGAAAAAGTCCTGAAATGTCACGTGACATCACCGTGACGATGCGAGTTTGACACCCCTGTCTTAACCACTACATCAAACTGGCTCTCCATCTCATAGATAGTCTGCCATATATATCACATTTTGTTTATTTATTATATAGGCTAAACTATTGATAGCACCATCCAATAATATATAATGATAAAAACCATCAGTATGAAATCACAATGAAATAAACATAAAGCAGAATAGATATAGATGCAAAAATTCCAAGAAAAACTGATGAATGGTTAGACTGCATTTAAATGTATAAAATGACAATCCCTTCTTCCAGTCAACCTTTGTGAATGTCATTTGTTAATGGCATAGGAGAATACCGAAGGCATATAAGCAGCTAACCATCAATTTATCAATTGGTATCAGCTTATTTAATTGATACAGTTTTATTTTTTATGATTGTAGGCTGCCCAGAATTACCTTGAGGCAGAGGTGGTATTCAGCAGGTT
>AZIM01000115.1:279699-296772 GCA_000516915.1 Ophiophagus hannah
CAGCCCAGATGGTATCGGCCAGACTCATTGCCACCCCTTCTTCCGACCCTTGCCAATCTATGATCTCTAGTTAGCCTTTTTTTCTGATAACAGGTGAGTTGACTAAGGACTGCTATCTCTCATAACATCAGGTTACATTTTCCTGCAAAGTGAGCTTGACTGATTACATGGAAATGACTGCAAAGGTGACGTATACATCTAACAAAGTTAACTTTTAAAGTAACTTTTAAAGTAACTTTTAAAGTAACCATTCCTGTCCTGCCCATTTCTGTTAAAACCTATATTCATGTTAGGATAATGTCTTAATTAGAGCTATTTTTAATTAATTAAAATTTGTACTATTCTTGGACTAAAGAGAGAGGTTTCTTGGTCAGTAGAAAGCAGAAGTAGGTAGCTACTACATAGGTATTTTATTTTAATGAATATTGAAGTAATTTTATGTGAATACCTGGTTTCCCAGAGTGGATAATTTAGCAGTTGAAGGTATGTGTTCCTCTGGGAACAAAGTCCCTGTTTTGGAGGATTAAAGGTTTTCTACTTCCATTGTAGAATCGGAATATCTTCTAGAAGGAAAAAATGTCTCATTTATCCATGGTCTACAGAGAACAGAAAATCTATGCAAAGAGTAATGAAGTTAGCATACTGTAAGGCAAGCAATAGCCAATAGGTGATTGAATAGAAGAAAATCAACACCATACAGGAAATGCAATTATGGGGTGGGAGGAGATAAACCATTGAGCAGGCATTGCCATTGTTAAACCCAGAGCCTTCTCGTAGAAATCATAATTGAATAATATTTGGCAATTTGTTTAGATATTTCTGTAGATCTGGCTGCTAACAAAAACAGAGTGTTCTTATCCCACCTCCCCAATTAGGAAGTTAGTTGGAGTAGAAATAAGCCTGCCATAATTTTGACAAATAAAAGAGGCCACACAATAATATGTGCAAAACAGCCTCTGTCACTCTGTGAATTGATCCTGTGAGCTGAGAAGGTATACATTCCTATTCTCACTTCATTGCATCTACTCTTATGACAATGTGAATAAAAAGAAACTCTTTCACTGGTAGTAATAGAGTTTTTTCCTTTGTTTTACTGACATGGGTAGAACTTTCTTTATAAAAGGAAGGAAGGGATCCAGAGGCCAGCTGCACTAAAGATTCAAATAAGATGTTGCTTGACTCTCTGATATCTATGCTCTGTATCAGGTGCTTTTTAAACTGATGACTAACACAGTGTTCTGTAACAATGAGATAATTTTACATTTCTGCCTCTTATTGTAAAGCTGAACTGGAAAATAATGAACCTTTTATGTAAGCCCTTGTGCTGCCTGGGGCTTTCTGGCCTATAATGTATTCATTATATTGCCCATTTCTGTTAGAGAGCATAATAATAGAAATTTGACAAATAGCGTTCTGTCATTAACATGGCTCTTACAATGAAGCAATGATGATTTCTTGGAGATGGTATTTCCTAGAGTTTACAGTATAGTTTGTCAGCTGGATCCAGATAACATGAGACCAGTTTTTTTAAAACAACAACAATGCTAGTGTTTTAACTGCATTGGAGATCTACTTTGAAGTAAACTCCTGCTCTTATGAATTCTCCGTTTGTGAAGGTAAGAAAGTTTCATGTTTCAGGTATTAAAGTTCTGATATAAATCTCCCCACAGAAAGTGAAAATGAATCCTATGTTTTTTAATCTGCTTTTACTGTAGCTAATCAAGCAAAACAAAAAGAAAATAAGATCAACACAGAGTTTATGTGCATCAGCTACATATATATGTGTGTGTGTCTATGCGTATGTGTGTATGCATACAGACCCACATACAAGCATTCATAGGTATCAATAAAGGGTGGTCATATTTCAGGATATTATGGAACTGGCAACATTTTAAACACATTTATGGTATATTCAGAAGCAAAATTATTTTTACACAAATGTTACATAAAGTGTCATATATAAATATTAAACCACAATGAAATGATGAATGAGATAAAATATTCAACAGTATTACACATTTCCCTGGAATATTAATTCAGGGAATATCTCATCTACCGGGCAAGAAAGAGTGGTTTGAGTTATGCAAAACTCTGTTGTGCATAAAATACAGTTGTTATCATACCTTGATATGGGTGAGATTCAAGGTATTAGTGTTAACATTCAAAGTCCTATGTGGCTTGGGTCCGGGGTACTTGCAGGAGCGTCTCCTGCCGGCATCAAACTCCGATCGCCCTGTACACTCCCACAGACAGGGCCTCCTTGGGNGGGTGCCGTCAGCCAGACAATGTCAGCTGACGGTGCCCAGGGGGAAGGGCCTTTTCTTTGGGAGCACCCGCCTTGTGGAACCAACTTCCTCTGGAGCTCCGGTTGGCCCCTGATCTCCGCACCTTCCACCGCGACCTGAAGACCTGGCTATTTCAGCAAGCCGGACTGGAGTGAAATGGGGAGGGTTGTTTTAAAGGGATTTTAATGTATTTTGGATTGGGCTTGTTTGAGTTTAATTGGTTTTTTAATTAATTTATTTGTGTATATGTTTTTAATTGTGAGCCACCCTGAGTCCTTCGGGAGAGAGCGCGGCATACAAGTCCAACAAAAAATAAAATAAAATAAAAAATACTAAAAGAACTTTACAGTATATGGATGCATCCAGTTTTCTTCAGCTAAATGGAGACTTTTCTTTCCTGAAGTTTGGAGCTGGAGATAATATGTACCTGCTAAGCTTCTCCCTTCAGTGCAACTAATAGTAAATCTCTTAGCTTTATCGGTTATCTTATTAATTCAGGAATTTTATGGATTTTCCTCAAAATATACTTTGTTTGCCAGCATAGCTATTGAATCATTTTCATTCCCAAATCAGACAACTTCTCCTCTGTATTCTCAAAAAGAACAAAGTCTGCCAACTAAAAAAAATTGGAAAAAAAAATAACTGAGTGTCTAAATCAGCTCAAAAATAACAGAATAAGGTTGCTTACATTGAAGCTGGTTCCAAAGAAGCAGAGAGTACAAGTATTAAAAGATGCCAGCACTGTAATATCAAATACAAGCAGCACTCACTGCAAGAAACAAATCAACCAATGTACAGCATGGATATACCTGGATACTTGGGTGCAAAATCAACAAAAATGAAAATAAAGCCAAACAGAGCACCACAAAAATGGAAGACTAGGCTGGAAAATAAGATCAGCATGCTAAAATTTGATGCAATCCCAAAAGCATCTGAAACACCACTTGAATATCATCCGCACTGAACAAAATCACCACCAATCAATTGCAAAAAGCAGCAACCTCTGCCTATGTCAAATCCTTAGAATAATTTAGAAGCAGGGATATGGAGGTGGGAACAAAGGAAAACCCCTAATCTAAAAGTGGACATCATTCATCATTTATTTTCATCAGCAAAGAGCCACACCTTGCAAGTACCATCTGAATGGAGGCCATTTGTATCTGGGGAAGGGGAGAATCTTGTTTCAGAGGGTACATGCTACTTAGAGAGAACTTTCACTTCTCTCAGACTTTCTTTTGGGAGATGCCATTATTTACCTGAAGGAACCCAGATCACATCAATTCTTCCAGATCAAATTGGTCTAACAGATTCTATGGGAGATAGGTGGTCCCTCAAATAACAAAACTCTATGCCATGCAGGTATATTATTTCTTTTGTACCTATAATATAAGATGCTTACTTAGTCATATTCCTGAAGTTTCAGTAGTTAGCATATACTATATACTATGGTTCTGTTTCTCAGAGAGAAGCAGGGGTGGGATTCTACCAGTTCGGACCGGTTCTATAGAACTGGTTGTTATGATTCTGTGCCATTTCGGAGAACCGGCAAATTGTGCCCCTGGCCGGCCCCTTCCCTCTCCACCTGCCCCTCCCCTCCCCACCCAGTCAGTCCTTATTGCATATACGCAACATCACACACATGCCTGACATCGCTGACTGAGTTCTTGCCTGCTCAGTCACTCCTTAAGGTATTTTTCCCCTCCCAATGATCAGCTGTTCCTATGATCAGTGTGCTGGGATTCCCCTTGCTTAATTACTGCTTCGCCCAGGAGGCTTCCCTGAGGCCCAGAAGGCCCCAAAATGGAGTGCAGGGGGAGGGTGCTGCACTCCCCCCCATGCTCCATTTTTTTCCTTCCTGAACTCCAGGGAAGCTTTCTGGGAGCAAAAACACCCCCCAGGAGTCTCTCCTGAGGCCCAGAAGGCCCAAAAAACAGGGGGAGGGTGCTGCCAAAAAAAGAAGCCACACCCACCCAGTCACNNNNCCATGCCCACCTAGCCACACCCACAGAACGGTTGTTACAAGATTTGAATCCTACCCCTAGAGAGAAGTATTGCAAAATGTGGTATGAAGTCTGACAAGCAGCTATAACTATCTCATTGTAGATCTTGAAGGTTCAGAAAGGAAGTTCAAAATTTAAGCACTCAGGTCAAGTTCCATGGAAGAATATGAGTGAGCAAAGAAGAATTCTACAGGTAAATTGTGGAACATAAATGCTGGAGATTGGTGGGATTATTTTTGGAACCATTCTGGATGAGAAAATGGCTTGCACCTCACAAATTATCCAAAAGAACATTCACCTGAAATATGCTTGGAGCTTTAAGTTGTATCCTGGGTGAATTGAACATGAAGTCTCCAAAGTACGAACCTCAGATACTACAGACTCAGACTCATAAATAAACTTCAGATTTATAAATAAACTTCAGACTCATAAATAAAGACACATAACCTTAAATATAAATTCCTGCAGCTATTTCTTCTTTCAAATATTTCTTTCTGTTTATCTTTTCACTTTGTGGAGGGTTTTTTTTGAAAATCAATACAGATTCATTCTCCCTCTCCCTCTCTCTCTCTCTGTCTTAATTAAATGGACAAATGAATAAAAGCAGTATTGATTACTTGTATTACTTGCATCTCTTCAACCAAGTAAAAGATAACTTACTCCCCAAAAACAAATTGCAGATCTTCCAAAAAGTAGAAAGTAATAACAACATTGGACTTTAATTTCTGCAACATCTGTGGTGAGCTACAGAAATAACAGAAACTCTAGAAGAAAGTGAAGAAATAGTACTCTTGATTTTAATTGAGTTGTAGCTGAATATGAATCTTGAACTTCAAAGAAGTGATTTTCAATAACCCTAGAGGAAAAAAATGAGCAGGATTCCACAGCAGGAGAAACTAACGTGAAAAGGAGTTCAAGATGAGAAGGAGTGGTACTCAAAAAATAATTCCAGTGAATGAAAATGGAATAAATCAGTGTGATTGAACAAAGGTTAATGAAGATTTTAAAAGAGACCTATTTCAAAAGAGGGACTGATCACCAAAGAATTGTATATTCCAGTAGTCTGAAACTGTAAAAGGAATAAAATGCAAACATTGAGGTTGGCAAATGATGTTAAGAACAGCAATAAGGCTCCCCCCAACCCATAAATTCCAATTAAAAGGAAAAAAGAATCACAGATCAATTGTTGAAGAAAGATGGCAAAATATGGCAAACGTAAACTGCCATTAGGGCTTTTATTTGATCAATTCTGAAAATTGTGAAGTGGAGGTGTGTGAATGTTTTCAAAGGGAAAAAAAAGGAGGATCCAGGGAACTATAAGTAAAGGCTGATATTAATACCAGTGATTAATATCTAATCAGTCTATACCTTGAAAATAATAATTATCACTCTGAAAACAATGTGATAGTTAATGTATGCCAGCATAGATTTATTAATGAGAAGTCTTGCTAAAGTAAGTTCCTTTCATGTTTTTGATGAGGTAATTCACTTAGTAGATTGTGAAGAATGTGTAAATGTGATATATCTTGATCTAATTTATTGACAAAGTAGGACATGATATTGTGATTAACAAGATAGGTAACCTTGGGCTAGAAGTAGCATAATTATGTCAATGAATAGCTGGTGTCCAAATTATACTCAAAATTATGTTCAAAGTATGCTTATCAATGGTTCCTTATCGAACTGGGTCCAGTTCTGGGCCTGGTATTTGTCAACATTTTCATTTAATCTATTACACAGAGAACGAGATGGATAAAATAGTGTTCAGATTTGAAGATGGAATGGATAATAGAAACAGAATTACTAATTATCTTGATAGCTTAGGAAAAGGGTGGAAAATAAGAGTAAATCTACACCTCAGAAGAAGAAATAAAATAAGGTGGGAAGATATCTTACTTGCAATTTGAATTATAATTGATCACAAGGTGAATATGTGTCAGCAATGTGATATGGTGGCTAAAAAGATAAATGTTAGGCTCTGCCAAGAAAAGTAATTTCCAAATAATGGGAAGTTATAATTCACTATAATTTGAGGGTAGCATTAAGTTCCCATTCATTGCACATGTTTAGTACATGACTGAACAACTTTATGTAATGCTTTAATTTAAATCACTACACTGAGCAGGGGATTAGACGATGACCTAACTCTTCTCTTTCCATTTTATGATTCTAAGACAAATAAAAGTGAGCTGCTTTTAGTGCTATTTGGAATTAATTAAAAAAATAGACGAGACTTTTGTTGGAATGTTGATTGTCTGACATCAACAGGAGAAGGCAATTGGTGGAATTTACAAAACAATGAGATAAGTGTAACATAAAATTGATAGTGTCATTAAAACTGTGGAAATGCAGATTGTACTAATGCCTTAAGGGAATGCAAAGGGGAGAAGGGGAAAACAAATGGAGAAACCTGCCTTTTACTTGTATCTACATAATTGATTTACTTTTTTTTATTATAAATAAAAGCATGATGATCACCAGGAAAGCTTCAAGGCTTGTTGTGGGAAGGAAAGGTTCATTGGAACAACCAAAAGAAAAGGGGATTACTCTAGAGCAGGGGTGTCAAACTCAATTTCATTGAGGGCTGTATCAGGGTTGTGTTTCACCTGGGGCGGGGTTCTGTTTTTGGCTGTGATGGTCTCCTGCAGCCCTCTGCCAATGAAAACAGCCTGGGAGGGCCACACACAGCCCTCCCAAGCNCTCCGTTTTCACTGGCAGAGGGTTGCAGGATGCCATTGTGGCCGAAAATGGAGCCTGGGAGGACCACATGTCACATTCCCAGGCTCAATTTTCACTGGCAGAGTCCTGTGGGCTGGTCCTTTGCTGTTTCCAGGGTGGCCCCGCGGGCCAGATCTAAGCACCCTGAGGGCCAAATCCATCCCATGGCCCTTGGGTTTGACACCCCTGCTCTAGAGGTATTACAATAGGAAGCAATTAGAAAGGATATGTTAAGATGAGAGAAACTAAATTATTATTGCTTGGAAGAATCTCTGTTATAAAAATGAATGTCCTGCCTAGAATGATGTTTTGTTTCAAGCAATACCTATTTTGACAACTGATGAACCATTTATGTGATGACAAAAAGATATAACTAGTTTGTATGGCAGGAAAAGAAGGTAAGAGTTAAATATAAAGTCTCCAAGATGCAAAGGGACAAGGAGGATTAGGATTACCTGCTTTAAAACTGTAGTTTGTAAGCAGATATTTGGTTTGGATTAAAGAGTAGATATTGCTGAGAAATAAAAGAATTTTGGAAGTGTACAATCTGAGGTTTGGATGGCATGTTTTTTATGGTATAATTAAGCTAAGGCTAATTATATTTTAAAAATCACTCTGTTAGACATGCCATATTGATAATATGGAATANAATAGATATAAATCTGGACTGTGCCCAAAAGTACCTTTAAGCGTTTCAGCACAAAGCATTTTATAGGAAAATAACAGCAGATAAAGACAAATTGTTAATTATCAAAAATGTTAGATCATGGAGAATATAAGATGAAGTCAAAAGAACAATTCACTGCAGAGCAATTTATTTTTCAGATATCTTTGTGCATAGCTATGACAAAGATTCAAGGTAAATAACAGGACTTTTGGAAATGAACAACCAAAGACAAAATTTCAAGTTGAATTATATACAGATGATGAACATGTAATTCCCAAAATGTGAAAACGGTTGCTGAAATTTGAAATGGAGGACAAAAAAGTGAAAGTAGGCATGACAAAATCGGCTAAGAATATTGGACACAACGTATTGTTGGAAAAGTGAGAAAATGTGTTTGAAAGGACTGAAATTCACATGATTGTAATTAAAATAAGTATTTATATAAAATGATGTACTGTTGATATATGACTCCAGAAAAATTAGCAAGAATGTATTAGTGTATTTCAAATTTATATTGGAAATGTGGGTTATTTTATCATGCCTGATGAACTTGTAAAAAAGCCACAAAATTTGGGGTTTAAATACATATACTGTTAAAAAAATTAAAGATTAAGATTTAACTGAAACCAGAACTTTTCTTGTTGGGATTAATGGACAGACAACTAGAAGAGTCATGGAAGACTATTTTTATATATGATCTCTGCTATGAGATTACCATATGCACAAAAATGGAAAGACTTTGATATATCCACAAATGGAAGAATACTTGGCGACAATGATGGAACTAGCAGAGAGGCAAGCTTAACTTGTGTGTTTAGAGAAAAATTAACTATTTTATTTGTGACTGGAAATCTCTTATAGACTTTTTGCTGAAAAAAGGAAAAAAATAAACCTGTGATTTATGGTTTGGATGGTTAGAAAGGGTAGTTTGTGGAAGAAGGAAATTTTGACATAACCTTAGAGAGAAAGGTTGAAATATAACTGTTTTTTAAGTGCTGTCAAAAATATTAAAGCAGCTTTTCTTTTCTTTTCTTATTTTCTGTTTCTATTTTTCTTACTTATTCACTATTCTTCTTTCGTTTCTTTGTTTCTTTTATAATATATGCATTGCTTTTACCTTACAAAAAGTTCTTCAAGAAAAAAAAATGATAAAAGAGTATAAGTGAAGTAAAAAAATCGATCTGTTTTGGAGACTTTTGAGAATGCTTTGTTATGGTGCTTAAAGTTGTCTATTTCCCATCGTCACATTATTAGGAAAAATGCAAAATGCTCGTCATAATCAAATCAATCTTTGCAAGAGTTCTTCCTTTTCCTCTTTAAAAAACATGTTTGTTCATGCTAGTGATCTCAAAGAAGCAACTTTTCAGAATCATTTATTTTTTATTTTTAAAGTATGGTTTTATTAATCTTTTATTAATGAATTATATTTCTTTTCATATTTTAATTATTTATATATAATTAGATTTCCTTCTATATACACCAGCAAACAATAACACACGAAGGGAAAATGTTTAAGTGCAGATTATTTAAAGACTGTAATAGAAGGCTGATGTTCAGATATCAACATCCCTCTAATGGTTTATGATCTCCAGTTTTATGATCCCCTTGAATACACATCCTTATTTTTTCCAAATCTATTTTGAGAATAAACAAACCACTCCTAAGCCATTATTTTTGTTCGTTAAAAGGAATGAGATAAAATGCTGAAATGAGTGAGACAGTTATTTGTGTTCTTGAAAAATGCTTACAGAGATATCAAGTGCCAATATACACAGAGCTAAACTCATCAGTTCATAATTCATAGCTTCTGAGATCATGAATTTTAAAGTCTGTTGTGGGATGGCAGCATTCTGAAATTAGGAATATCTAATCTATTTTATAGAGCATTTTTGATATGGAATAAAAGAGGTGTGTGGCTTCTTGTCTCACATTCTTCTCTAATATTTGAGATTTTAATAACTTCTCCATTACTCATATCCAGCAGTTTTAAACATGTGCATTTTAGTAGCTAATGGGCAGGTTCAGTCACAGCACTTAAAACTGTCCATTTCTCTCCCTCTGCTTTCCCACCTCTTATTACTTAGAATAAGTCTTAAGAGCCTTCTATCACCAAATTTTGCTTTTCGTGATAGATGAGGTTTAAAAAATGCCTTTTTCTTTTACTTGCTTTGCTGCCTAATTCTGGCTATTCCAACCTTCTTACTAATGCTCCAGGACTATTCCAACCTTCTTACTAATGGATATTCCTACCTTCTTACTAATGCTCCAGGACTCTAACCTGTATGCAGCTTTTGCATGTGGCAGCTGTGGAGAACTGCAAGGCAGATTTTCCTAGCCTGCTCTCCTAACATTTGACAGTAGTCCATGAATGAGTCCATGCTGTAGAAGGAATATTGAGCTACACGAGGGGAAAAAACCTCTTTTGAATGACAGAGAAATCATCTCTATCACAGAATTCATTGGCAGCTTGTGTTGTTGGGCTTTGTATCAGTCCTCCTTTGGTTTTCTTTCCTTCTGCTAACAATATACCTGAAATGATTTTATGAGTTAATGTTCAAGCAGCCAATTTCTACTTAGAGGTCCATTTCAGAGCATATAATGCAGGAAAAACATAGGAGGGAAACCCTGATTAGAGGGCCAAGAACATGTTTTAAACTAGTAACTTTGGGTACCAATATCAAGAGAAAGATAAAATGACAGAAGGTATGAATTTGATTTTAGTGGTGATCTTTGCCTCCTACCTACCTGCTACCATGGATCATATTTTAACTAAAACACAACCCTATCCCGAGGAGCCAAAAGGCAGTAGCTTGGCAAGTTTGTTCTGCTATTTCGGGCTCTGGAAGTGGAGTACAGCAATGGGTGTGTGCAGACATAGACAGAAGGCTGTATATCCAGTCTCGCAGAGGGTGTGCCTGCTCAATCATTCACAGGAGAGCAGAGTGTGGAGAAAGAGCAGCTGTCAGCAGAGGACCGTATGGCAAGGCGGGCTCCCTGAGATTCTATATTCCACTGAGATTGTTTTGCTGCTGTTTGCTGTTTTTACCTTACTTTGTTTTTTAAAGTTTCAAAGGATAGGCAGGTGACATTCATCTTGGCACCACCATCTGCAACCATGCTTCACTCTCCACTGAAAACCGCACTGGCATATGAGTGCTTCCAAGATCAGGCCAATTCAACTTTAGCTTTGCCTTCAGATCACAAATTAAAAACAAGAGGGACAGGAAAACAAAGGGTCCAGGAACAGGTGATGATGACCGTCAAGCGGCAGAAGCAAAAGTCCTCCCTTTCATCAGCATCAAATGCAGCAGGTCACTCCAACCGAGGTAAATATCAACTTGCTATGAATAACAAGGGATGCTGGCTGGAGTATGATAAATTTAGCTAACATGGTCACTCCGCAGAATGCCATTGCATATTTTAGGATAATTAGAATTCACACAAACACTTTAAGTAGTTGCTTTTGGCTCTGCCTGCAGAATTGTGTGATGAACATTGGAGGAAAATCTTGTACTGTTTGGTAGGATGAGTGTACACATAAGAGTTTTGAGTCCTTTACTTTATGCTTTTCAATTTAATGTTTGTGATGTTGCAGAAGCTCCAAAGCAGCTCCAGTTGAATTTATTGAGGCTGAAGGTTTCAATCTGGACTGCATAAGGTGATTTTGAGTGTGACTAAGAGCAGGTGCTTCTGTTTGAAATAGAAAATTGGGAGAACCAAAATCTTCTTAACTTTTTCAATATCAAGGTTCTGTGATATTATTGTTCTTTGGCTGGAATGTAACCAATTGGGTACTTAAAGGCACAGTTGGACTGGTTAAGCTCTTCTAGATCCCACCAACTTCAACAAAAGAATAAAGCATTTCCAAGTTTAATATTCTCCATTAAAATTAATAAAGATGTAATGCATAATTTTATTTCAGTCTTAGGTTCTGAGACTATCTGTGATTTCAATTGGACTTTAAATTTGTTTATGTTTACATGGGAAAAGTATGTGTATACAGAAAAGTTGTATAGTTGCATATCTATGGATGTATTGCTGATAGTCAGATTAAATGATTTTGATGCTATTATTTCTTTGGATTACCCTCTAAATACTTTTTAACATTCCATTCATGTAGGCATTTTATATCTTTTATTTTGTGTCTATTTGCATGAAACACAATCTGTAAAACCATAGGGGGAAAGATTTATTGCCCAGAAAACACACAATTAACAATAGTCTGTACTGTTCTTTTTGTGTGTGTGTGTCTCTTCCTAATTATAGACCAAACCTGAAAACCTGGTCTTTGCTTCCCAGACTCCTGACAGTTATGCTTAGACTTGGAAATGTAAATCAAATTCTGCTGCACATTAACACATTGTCTCCTGTAATTTGAAGCTGTGAAGTTTCATGGTTTCAGGCTTTTTTTAAAAATATGCGTTTAAAATATAAATTTTACATTTTAAAATAATTTTTAAAATATGTATTTATGGCAGTGCATTGTCCTGATTCAAATATATATTTATAAGGTAATATAGATTTTCATCACTCAAATTGTGAAGAGCTTTTGCTTAAGTCTTTTCACGCTGCTTATCACAAACACAAAATTAGAATAAGCAATAGTGTTAATTGAAATCCTAGCAAAAGGCAGCTGGCTTAATGTTAGGATAAAAGATTGCTGATGATCCTCAGGGAAAGCCAACAAGATACTATTTTCTATACCACAGGACTGTTAGCTGAATTAAAATAAGGATTGGTAACATTTGTCTGAATGTGGGATTGGCTACCTTCTCAGACTTGAGAGTTTTTTGCTTGCCAGATTAGTCACCTTGGGAATTTAATTTTTTTGAAAAGGAAAACCAAGAATCAATGCCTTTTAAGGCTTGAAGATGATTAGTCATCTTATTACTTAATTTTCAGGATTTTCCAAAACACTTCAGCCATTCTCTTTGAAAGACAATTTAATCTTTATTCAAGTCATTTTGCAGATGGAGAGCTCTGATTTTAAATCTTATTTGTGTCTGATCTCTCAATACTGCTACTCTACATTCAGTACAAAATATGCTGGATCTTCTGCAGCTATAGGTTCAAATAATGCTTCCTCAGAATAATATATTCCACTCAATAGTGTGTTTCCTGAAATATAAAACAAGGAATTTCTGATTAAACAGTCTATGGTAGGCCTTGAGTTCTGTATGGTAGTTTTAGTAAGCTGGATCACAATATTTAGAATAATTTTTTTGTTCAAGAGCCAATTCTGTTGATTTAGGGAACAGAGCTTTTTAAAAAAAACATTCAATATCTTTGCTGAAGCAGAAATAACTTCTGAAGAAAATTTAATTGCTAAATAGCATAAAAATATGGGGAAGTAGCAATTCAGCAAGACATAGATGAAGAATGGAGTTTCTTGAATTGTTTTGCTTTTTCATTTCAAAGATGCTACTTTTGCCTGTGAACTCTTTATTTTGGCTAAAAAAACTAATAGAAATATCATTTTGCTCTTAGTAGTTGCTCTACATTCAGTGAAACTTCCCAGCACTTTGACTGGGAATGTGACAGTTTCGTATCACCATTCATCCAAAAGCGTATTAATCCCAAACTGGAAAAAATGTGATTCATTCTGGTTATGAATATCAAACTTATTATTATTTTATTATTATTATTCTGGATGAGCAACAGTGAAGGGCTGTAGACAGAATCAAATATCAGGTGTTGTCAGCCTTGGCTTTGGGTGGCCGGATTATCTCTGAGCTTGCCTTTTGATGTAATATTGTGTCAGACAGCAAAATTACACACAACACAGATTCTTTCTTCTTCTCTCCCCCTATCCCACCGCTCTCTTGAAAATGAGTAATAGGCTTTGAAAGCTAAAATCAGAGGGAAGGCTCCTTAATCTAAAACAATCATTTCCCAGTTTCTTTTCTCCCTGGCCTGGTATGTTAAAAACGGGGATCCACGCATGTTTTCCCATGGGGACCTAAACAGGGGTTGTGGGATAGGGTGGGAAATGATTTAAATAGCTCCAATCTCATCACTAGTCAACCTACAACTACCATAACCAGTGTCATGAATCACCAACATTGGGTGTTTGTCAAGGCCCACGCATTGATTCCTTGTTGATCTGGAAACCTTCTGTTTTTTGGTGTGCATCCTTCAACATATTGCCATTGTCTGATTCCTGTTTCTTCCCAATCTGCATAGATAAATATTGACCTAACTCTGAGAGTTCCCCCAAATCTGGATTCAGGATTCTAAAAAAAGGACTGAAAAGGGAGAGAGGGGGGAGGGAGAGAGGGAGGGAGAGAGACAGACAGACAGACAGACAGAGACTGACAGAGAAACAGAGAGACAGAGACAGAAACAAAGAGACAGAGGGGGATGGAGAGGGAGACAGAGAAAGAGAGAGAGTGCACTCTATAGTACAGTTCTTATTTTCAGCTTTGTTAGAGGACATTTTGATGACTTCTTATCTATAGAATCCTAGTTACCCAGTTAAAAGCCATTTGGGGGCACAATTAAATAATTATAATCTGATATCACAACAAGAACACTTCTTTTAGTAAAGTTTCCAGTACATTTTATATAGCATATTTGGAAGATGTTGGGAGAGAAGTATTATTCTAATGCTTAATCACATAATAAACTTACAATTTTTATCTCAGTTGGAAAATTGCAGATAATTTGGGGGGGAGGATAGAATGTTGTGGACTAAAGAGTATTTAGACTTCAGAACAATTAATTGCCAATCACATCTTTAAATTATTTGTCCTATTGCAAATGTAACTTAGATTGTCAAAACCTGTGAAATACTGAGTATAGGTATATATGTATATGTAATTTATATATACACCCACATGTACACTGATATGTATAAAATGTTTGATTTCTTAATTTGTTCCAGAAACATGACCAATGTCTGGAATTCTCTAGTTATTAGGAAAGTATTTCAAAATATTCCAAGTCTACATTTTTTTTATTGACAGTTAAAGAGTTTAGTTAATTTTTTTTTCATTATTTGCAAGAACTTTGAAATGATGAGTTGGAATAGCCTACATAAAAATGAAAACCAATCAATCACTTTTTAAAATGTTCAATATGTTTCAGATGATCTTAAAATAAGGTTAATTCAGAAAAAGATTTGTTTCATGTCTGTTGGCAACCTCAGAAAATGTTTCTAAAGGGCTTCAAATGCTAGAAGTTCAAAATGATTGTGGGAGTACCACCACAATATAATACAGGTTTGTCCCACTATTATCCCATTTAGATTTAATATTCATTTAGATAGTCAAAGTGTTTTGGGGAAATAAAAATACGATTTAAAGATAATGAAGACTATGAATTATATATAAAAGACTTTGTCAGTGTAAGGAAAGCTGTGGCTCCTGAGCAAAAAATAAAAAATAAACATTTTTTACAATAGACCAATACTGCTGCCCCAATATACAATCTGGTTCACATTGTGCTCAGGGTCTACCTATTAGCATAATGAAAAGGCAGATGGGTATTAAAAGTCCATGTGGTTGAGGTTTAATACAGTGCTTAGAAAAATGGAGCTGATTTCTACAGGTTTGTAATATTTTTCTTGTTTTTAATCTCCTTTTTCTATTGCACATTTTCTATTGCACATATTTTCCCCTAAAATACTCTGTCTATATATTAAAAATGTATTTTGATCTTGATATTAGTCTTAAAAATATGATGGGCTATTTTGCACAAAAAATTAAAACTCAGCAGAATCTTCCTGCATAACTCATTTTTTATTTACATAATAAAATAATGAAATGAGAGATTTGCCTCGTTTCAAACTATCATAGTCACAATCAAAATCAGGATACAAGAAGTCTTTTTAAAAGGCAGCCATCTACTTTGTATTTCATATTACAGCTCCTTCTGAGCTCATAAAATAACTCTATAGGTTTTCCATTGCCAAGAAATAAAATAAAATCTTTCTGTAAGTTTCTCATTTGCTTAAGAAGTACCAAAACCAAAAGACAAAAGAAGAAGAATTTCAACTGAATTGAATATTTCAGAGGCTAGCATTTTCCACTTCACAAAATATGTTGTACAATTTAAGAGCGTCTTATCACGTGAACTTAATCTGAGGAGCAATAAATTACTGAAACCGGATGGTCACCTCAGTAGAATTCTGATGAAACTAATGATAAGGAACTATAGAAAATAATAACTGTAAACAGCTTCTCTGACTGAAAAATTGCAAATGTAATACCAGAGAGTAGAATCAATTAAGTTGAAATTGAAAACAATGGCCAAAATTATAAGGAAGAAACTGAATAGACTTGTTATCAGGCATTTTTATGCAGAATGTAGTCTATATATGTTTCTTGTCAGCAGCTACATTAATGGGGTAAGCACATTTTTTCATCATACTTAGATTTTGCAATTATTTCATATTAGTAAGCATTACTACGCATTAATTTTATACTCAACAGTAATTTATTAAAAACAAGAATAAATATGACAAATATTCAGTATACACAAAAATATATGCTCAATACATTCTCTCTCTTTCCATACAGAAGAACAATAAAAGAACAACATAATATATAGACCAGATTTAAGATAAAGTATGAAATAAGTAATATATAAGATAATAATAATATAATAATTATAATATATATAATATATATTAGCCTTACATTAATCTATGTCAGTATAGACTATAGAATTGTCAAATGGACTGAAAATAGGTAGATTTCTGGTGGCAAAGTAGCATATTTTAGGTTTAGAGAAAGATATTGAGAATAAAATACTTTTTTGCATTTTTTAGTTAAATAAGATAAGATATAGAAATAAAATAAAAGGTGTCGATAATAGAGAGATAAAATATTTTACATAGTTATAAAAGAATATCAAGATAAATAATGTGTAATGATGTTAAATAGTACAAAGACAAATGTTTTAAAAGATTTTTATTTTTTCCCCCCTTTTTAGCTAGTCATGTTTTGATAATATTACTAACTTTTGTTAAAGATTACCATTCCATAAATACATTATATAGAAGTCACTTTATATATAATACTCTGTCAATTTTGTGTTCAGCCTATTTCTTTTCTGACTGTCAAAATGTAAACTGAGATGCAGCAATATTCTTTTACTGGTACATACTAATAACATACATCAAGGGTGTCAAATTCGCGGGCCGCAGGCCAGATGCATCACATGCTGGCCACACCCATGCACAGTTTAGCGAAGGGGAAAAAAGTCATGATACATCATGTGATGATGCCATGATGACATGAGTTTGACACCCCTGACATACATGAGTTTAAGCATATTGCTGTTATGCATATAATCTGGCCCCAAATAAACTGTTTCTATGCTTCTTTGATTTTACAGAATGAGCTAAACTCATTCAAGACCTTGTTGATGATCCAAACTCTGTCAAGGACCTTGGAGTACT